>JAOBYH010257741.1:0-16789 GCA_025403525.1 Umimayanthus kanabou | reverse complement strand
TCCTATTAAGCTCCGGGGGGTGGGAAAAATATCAAAAAATTAATAAGAGGGGGGGCATTTATTTGGCACCTAAGAGTACCTTCTCACAGAGACAGTGTAAAATTGGTTGATCAGTTTTGAGAACAGGGGAATTAATCAACGACTCCCATTGAGATGAAATACAAAATTCTCCCAACTTATAAAGAGATGTGTACAGACAAAATAATGACTAAAGAATTTCACAACTCATTATTTGACACTTTTGGAAACTTGTGAAAGGAATAGTAATGGAGTTGAGAAATACCGACCTTTGACTTGTTTCTTGATTTGTTTGAGTTGATCCAACCAAAACTGTCAAAATAAACATACATCTATTAACCCTTTAACGCCCAGCCAGTTTATCAGTACAGTATGTATTAAATTCTTCTGACATTATCCACACAAAAAGTTGTTTGGTAATGAGAATAAAGCAAATGATCTTACACAGCAATTCATCTAAGATGAAAACTAAAATTCTCCCAACCTGTTTACAAGGTAACTATGGAGACAATTTAGAAGAATTTAGCAATAATATGTCATATGGCGTGTTTGGGGCTGATGCATGAGAGGGTCAATAGTTACATTGCATTAAAACTGTCAATGATAAAAGTATTACAAACAGACCCGGAACAGTTACCAGAGCCACAGAAAGAAGGTACATCATCTAAAATGTTCCAAAGAATAAATTTTCAAACTTAAAAGACACAGAAAAAGAACATTCAACTGAAGTTGTCACAACATGAATTGTGCTGTCCCATATTTCTAAACAAAGAATGAGGGTATTTCAGGATGCCCATTATTTTTGTCTGGGAGTTTCCCCCTTGGGCCCTGATTTTAGCAGCTATCTCTAACACCCCAAATACCTGTTCTCATAAAACAACCAGGCCTGCAAAGGTAATGGCCTACATACTCACCAGGTTGTCATGCTTATCATAGTAGCTCAAACCAAAGTACTCGCACTCCTCCAAATTCAGATGCTCATACACCAGATCAAACAACAGTTGACCTTTTGCCTTTGGCTGGAAAAGAAAGATAATTTTTAAATGGTCAGCTACATATAGGAATTCAAACCTGGTACACAAGTCATTTTCTTTCAAACTTCACCACTGTTTATTGTTCACTGGACAGGACTCGATTTTAAGAAAACTTTCTTGTTCTAATTGCAAGTTGAGGCAGTCCCATGCCAAATCAGTCAAACAACCACAGTTTTCAATTTGCTATATAGTAAACACAATATGATTTCTATTGTTCTTACTAGACATGTTTTTTCATAAAAAATCAAGGAAAAAGTGAATGAACGCATGCTGATCAGGAAAAGATGTCACAAGAATGCAGTAAGGTGAACTCTCAGTGAAGTCTCTAGCCAAAACACAAATACTGCTAATCAGTTTAGTTAGGGATTAGTTAGCATTGCCAGACATAATCTGTGAAAGGTTGGCAGATGCTTTTGAAATACTGTGGTGTCCAAAGTACGACTAAACTGTTATTGCTTGGTTGCCCCACACAGATTCCAGTTGTCTGAGATGACCAAAAGACCATAAAAAATTAAGCACTGCTGGGCCGGGCCTCTGTTATTTTACCCTCTAGATAAGCATTTTTGATATGGATGCTCTCACAACAAGCTGTTGTGTATTTAAGTATATTGTTTGCACTATTAATCCTTGGGAGATTATTTTAATTTATTTTTAATGACAGATTAAGAGTATTAATAACTAAATACAAATTGATGTCATCTGGTGTCATAATATCCCAAATCATCACCAATCACTATATTTTCACTGTTAGAATTTTGTCTCCATGACAGCTCTATATTATCTAAAAAAAAATATTTTTATTAGCCCTTGTCATACTAAAGAAAATCTTGTAAGAATTGAGAATCTGATGTCCCAACTCTTGAACCAGCTGTCTAAATTTCATACTGTGACCATTCATTTTGATCATTTTGAAGAGCAGAAGTGTTTAGTTATTTTTGTGGTTTAATTTTTGAACAGGATGCCATTTTGATCCTTTTGAACAGTAGGAGAAACTTCTAAATTGAGCTTTGAACAAAAACTATTTTAGTAAAAGAAATATTTGTTTCAAAAAAAATAAAAGTCTACAATATCTTTTTTTTAATTTCAGCATATTTAGTCAGATAAGTGGGTAAACCAAATTTATATATCAGTGTTACATAATAACCAAATTATTATATTATCACTAGAGACCAGTATTTTGTAAAGGAATGTGTTTTGGTTATATATGGCAACATAGTAATTTAAGTAAATTCCACAGTTTTGTTTGTACATGTCCTTACAAACTTGGTGAAAAAGAAGATTATCCCAGAAAAGGTCAAGACCCCCTGCCTGTACAGAAGCTAAAATATTTCTCAGCAGGAAAGAGGAGTTTGAAGTTCTAGAAACCCTGTGAAAGAAATGCAGGTCAGATTTGCTTCCTTCAAGTTTTTTTTTATTTATTTTATTATTTATTTTATATTTACAAATTTGCCAGTGGCAAGTAAACAAACAATAGCACAATGTGTCCCATTTAAAAGTTACTGAAACCTCAGATACCCGTAACAATTTTGAAACAGAGGGATTTCTTGTTTTAGCGTAAATGTGGGACTTGGGATTTTTACCTCATGTGACCAAGTCTGAGCATTTCAATATTTTTAAAAGTCATACCCTGCAAGCAGAGATCTCTCATATTGCCACGAAGAATCGTTCTTCGTGGTGATATGAGATCTCTCTGCTCGCAGGGTATAAAAGTCAGAAAACTGCATTCAGATATTCTACATATCATCATCTGCTGTTAATAAAATAAGAGTCAGTTGTGATAGAAGATTGCTTGGAAATGGAGGAGGGTCTTTGGCTGAGGGGAAATCTGGTAGATGGAAGGGAGGCAAAGAAGACGCCATCCATTACTGGGCCATAATTGGGAATTTTTTTCTGGGGGAGGGGTTGCAAATGAGTGCTGAATGCATCAGCTAATAACGGGGGAAGGGTGGAAGGAGCATGGACCACACTATGAAAATTTGAAATTTGGGTTTGTCAAAAGTTGCATTTCTTGTATTTTGTAGTGGCGATGCTTACATGCAGTGCAACGGATGCTGGTAAAAGAAAATGGCCAGCAGTTATTTGGTGGATTGTTTACATCAAGTTTATATGCCATGCTATAACTTTTCTAATTTCTTTCAATATATTATTCGATTTTGAAACGAAGAGAAAAAAAAGGGAAAAAAGTTTACTTCAGGAAGAAAAAAAGAAAAAAGTTCGAAATGCTTCCACCCTGAATCAAACTTTGAACTGTCAATTCTAAGTCTGATGCCACCGAGGTGCGATTAGTAGTTAGCGTGCGCTCAAATTGATCTTGCATAACAGGTGTGACACAAAAATATAAAAAGAATGGAGCCGGAACCTCAACTTGTCTCCTTCTGGCCCAAGTAAACAACTCACTATTTATTGCCCACCACAGATGGCACAAGATGAACAATCGTGCCAGCCAAAAATGATGTAAAATGAAAATTATGTGGTCCAAACCGTCATTTACATGCATTAAAGCTGAACCAAGATAGTGTTGTTCGCAGGATAAGAAATTTTGAACAGTAAATTAAAGTTGTGCGAGACTGCATCTGGTACATATTTTAAAGACAGGTTGACAGGAAGACAGGCATCGACTGCATCTGGTACATATTTTAAGGACAGGTGGACAGGTGGACAGGAAGACAGGCATCCAAAACTGAATGCAAAACACCAATAATTTTATTTCTCAAACTTTTTAAATTCAAAACACATCCTAGACACCAAATATCTTATATTTAAGGAACACAGTAAAACACATACTGTCTCCTACATGTATGCAATAAACTGATTAAGGATAAATTTGAGGCATCAACAATCATTTCAATTTGAATTTTGAACTAGCAGTTAGAACAAACCAATTTAACTGCCTGTTTTACAAACATTACAGCCAGAAAAACAAGATCAGCGATCAGAAAAATAATAGCTTTCAGAATAACGGTTGAACAACATAACAATCCCAAAAACTTCTACTCTGACAAAGGGCTAATGCTCAAGACGTCAACTATACACCAAACCTCACAGGTGAAAAACATACCATACCAACCCTTAAGTTGATTAAAACCAGGTACTCACCATGCAGAAAAAACAGGGTTTTTTTCAAAACTAGTCTCCCGGTGATTGTCCTAAAAACTAGTAACTTGCACCTAATTGATAATTGCTGAGCTATATAATAAGTAATGTATAGACAAAATGGATAAAATGGCTAAAAGGTTAAAACATTAAAATATTCTTGTAAAATCTGTAACTCTGGAGTTTCACCCTCAGTGGTGATCATTAGACTCAAATAAAATAACATATAAATTTCAAAAATAATATTGTATTTTGTTGTGAAACATAATGACATTTATAGTTACTTGCAAGTCAAGCTTCACACTCAAACAAACGCCTTTGCTCTGTTACTTCCCAGACAGCATGTCGAATGGTGCAACATGCAAAGATTTTAACTCCCTTACTACTCCAGCAACTGGTTGGCTAAATTCTAGTGTGCACAATTTACTATTACTCCAATTTGCTTTACCTTGGAATTTCAACTGAATACAAACTAAGATACTTTTGATAACCACCATTTTCCAGTACTAACTCCTGTTTCTCGGGCACCCATAAAATATTTGACCATTCAGATGCACTCAATGAAGAGATCTTTTGGACTAATCACAGCCACAGAAATATAACCTCCCATCACAATTACTATAATATTTTATACACTATCTCCATAAATATATTGCTATTTTGTAGTGTGAATACTATTTAGTTAACAGTTTGAAAAGTATGCAAATTACATCTCACCCCAAAATTTTGGGGGGGGGATTTCCAAAAATTAAGTTCGGCAGTTCACAAAACAGGAAATCAAGTTGGCCTGGCCCTAGTATTAGTAGTAACTATGATAGTATAATGCAAAGTGGTATACAAGAAAACTAAGACTGACTTACAATAGAAAAACTGACAAAGGACAATTTAATATAAAAATGATCAGTTTTATTGATTAGAGACAAGCATTACAATAAATATTTTTAACAATTATTCACTTTTTAAGCATCAGCACCCTAAAAAAGTAGACCTTCAAGAACCTTGGGATTGTAACTGCACAGATCTCCCTCCCTAATAGACCTGCATCCTACAAGGAATATTGGAGTAAATCCTTTAAGACACAGTGGTTGATCGGTGATATATTTGTCATCTCCTCAGGCAACCTTTTTTAATTTACTTTTGTCAAAAGCTAGAAATAACAAGATTTGAAGGCACTTATTATTTTCAATTGTATCCATAAATTGCAAGTAGCTTTAAACTGTTATGAGAACAGTACTGTCTAGCGCTACCCTCCAAAAATGAAAGTTGAATGGGAATTCTATAAACAAAGATACCTTGAAATAGAAAAATATATACACAAATATATACACAGACATACATGTTTGAATCAAATACCTTCAGTCTGAGAAACTGCTAAGATCAACTGTGTAGGAATTGACTTTTAACCAAAAACATGGAAACTTATAAGAAACTACCAAAAATCTAAGGTTCAGATTTTAAAAAATATATAATTTAGATGAAAACCAAGTACCTGATCTACCAACAATATCTGGTTAATTGCACTCACGTAAATAGCATTTCTTATTTGGTAGTAAAGTACTACAGGAATCAAATATTCTGGAAAACTTTTAACATTTGACACAACATACAACTTCTACCGAATCTAAAGAACACAATTACAAATTTATCTCGAAATAGGAAAATAAGTTGTACAGTTTATTCGATAAATCATTATCCACTTCAGATTCTACCGACTGATATAAATGGTTGCTGAGCATTTTCGAGTGGTCGAAGGAAGGCGCTAAGCGATACAAGTAATTCCGATCTGCTGTGTGACCTTTCAGAGTTGATCGTCTATCCACCGTATATTTAATACAAATAGTTGATTTTTTCTTTGTGACTATATTTGTTTGTTTGTCATAAGTCACTTTTGCTCCTGTCTTGATTCAGTTATTCATTTTAGTTTTTACCCGACGAAGTGTAAAAATGATGTCGTTGTCTTGATTTCACCTCGGTCTATGCTTCAAAAGCCTTATATGACTTCTAGAATTGCAAGAAAATTTAGAACTAGCTGTACTTATAAAACTTTCCGTCAGCAAAGCAAGATCAACACTTTCCGTACATTGCAAAATATAGTTTAACAATACGCTGTGCGAAACAGAACTGGAGTTATTGTCCAAAGCTGTTAGTTAATGTTTTGCGAATGACAACAAAAGCCAAGAGGATCCCTTCAGGCTCGCATACAAAAACAAACCTTGATGTCAGCTAATTTATAAAATAATTTCATCCACGAGATAATTGGGTCTAAAAGGATCATTCTTGGCGTTTGTTCAGCGATCTTATGCCACAGCGAGCACAAAAAACGGGGAACAGATTTTGTTTTGTACGAGCAATACAACATGGCCGTTAAGATGAAAATATCAAACAATACTCGGGACGTTGTTGCTGTCGATCACAATCAAAATAGAAGATCTCCAAATCACGCGAAATGCTCCATCGCAAAGAGTTATATTAATCACTCACTTTCAAGATGAAATGAAAACTAAAAACAAAAATACATATCTAATCAGAAATTCTGTCAACCAAAAGCTCACTTTCCCACGTGTTCCAGCAATATGAAAGAGAAACAAAATTACCACCGAGAAATAGTTTGATGAAAATGATACCTCAAAACCGAAGAGCAAGGAATCAAAATTTTATACGGCTTTTTCCTTCAAAGTAAAATGGGAAAATAAAGTATGACAATCTCTATGGTAAAGAAGAGAATATTTCATGTCCTAAAAACTGACGGCGATGCTGCAGCTTGCAGTTCAGCTGCCCAAAACAAAAGCGGAAAACAACCCCAAGCAGATTTGTCCCGTAGAAGCAGAACGAAATGTACAGTCCCAATTAAATGCTTAAGATGTGCAGGTGATAGTCTATAGTGTAGAAGGTTTACGTTATTCCATACCTCAATTTCGAACTTGACCACAGAATCATCCAACATGCAAACTTTCACAGTGACTTTGTGGCGATAATGTCCTCGACCGCTCCCATGCTGCTGGGATGTTTCGTATCTTCGACTCATCCTTCTCGCTCGGCCGTCTTCGTTTGAGACGACAAAACCACTAAGCTGTGTCTTTCGCTTATTACCAATTCCCCCCTAATCAACAATAACCTTGCCGCAGAAATGACAAAACAAAAACACTAAGAAACAAAACCAGATTGAAATTTAACTGAGCGAGTGCAGAAAGACGGTGGCCTCAGTGCTGGGCTGCTGGTGATATCGACCAATGAAATCGCTTCCTTCACATTCCTTCTTCCATATATGGAGCCATGTTCCCTCCAAAAATGGAGGCTATGCGTGGAAATATTTACATCATTCGACACGTGAGAAGCGCTAGCTGAGGCGATGCGCAGAATTTCGTTTTATTTTAAGCGTTTTTATTGTACAAAATATCTCGCAGCAAGTTTAAAATATCTTTTTGGATTTGCACAGGAAAATTCTCCGTTGTTGGTTTTTCAGAACAAGAAAATAATTTACCATTATTTATAACATCCGGTTCAGAACTGCATAGTATTTGCATGGAATTGACGCGTAGCTCTTTTTTGCATGATACGATGGGGGGGAACAATTATATATATATGAAGCATGTAATTCAATAAAGTACGGTAGTCTTGCATTTGCAACGATTTCTGGATGAAAATGGTACCCTTAAAAGCTACGATTGTCCAGAGTGCGAAATTCTTTTCAGATATTAAAATATCCAGCTGATCTCAACTGCGACTCAAGGGTTTTTGAAAAATGCTAATTCAGATCATCATTTTTATCACTCTTGATAACACAAATTATTCTTCTTTTTAATGATGCTGTATTTCTAATCTCTTCATTTAATCTCGCAGTCGATTCATCCTCCCTGATTCATCAAAATCAATTAAAATGTACATCTATTGACTTAAAAGTAAAAGAAAGTGTTAATTGCAATGTAAAGTTTGAGTTTTTCCTATTTAAAAAGTAAATACATCCAATTGAAACTGGTGTAAAAGCTCTATGAACACATGCGTGGCATTAAGGTGGGAAAAGAGTGGCCTAGTGGGTGATAAATTTTGAATGGGAAATAAAATCCCAGCGGGGGAGGGAGCGTATTGGTCAGCGGGTGTGTACGTGTGAGGTACCAGCCCATAAAAAATATTCGTGGAATGTGTTTTTGGCCAATCAAAAACGACATCCCAACCACAAACCACACCAACCAACGCCACTGCGATACAATAAACTTGATGGAAAAAAAAATTACTATTTTCGCCAGAGGAGGAGGTCGGCAAAAAGGGGCTCATGATATTTTTAATATCGAGGAGATCAAGAATTGAAAGTTTCTCAGTGAAATTTGGAATGGTTGTATAGCTAAGGTGAATGAGGGCATGCAGATTTCGTTTTCAAAAACGGGCGTCCCCAGGTTTTCTTAAAACTGTTTCAGAATCTTGCCGACCCCACCAACCCCCTCCCCCGTCCCTCCCCCTCCGCCAATTTGGCATAAATATTAAACGGTCCCTTTTCGGGTTAAACGCTGCCCTGCTGTACTTTTCGCGCGACATTTGTTGTAACATACACCCTCTCGTTTCCATAAATGACAATCTTATTGGATGCGCCTTAGCTTAGTAAATACGCAACTTACATTTGCATTAGACGCGAACTGCTCATAATAAAATGAGGCGCAAATTAAATTATCCATGAGAAGTAGGGTCAGTTTGTGCTGTTCTCACTTTAACCGCTTTAAGACGCGGCTTCTGTTATTTTAAAGTGTGAAATTTAACGTAAGTTGTTGGCGTCTCAGCTCAGCTGCGTCTTATTTCTCCCGTATAAACGCTTGCACAAACTATGTTATTTACGTGTTTAAGCCTGGTTTCAGTATGATCGTATGAGATCGCTAGCAATCGCTGGGGATCGCTGGAACTTTGCTACGATCGTGAAAGATCATATTATATATATGGAAACCATTTGTCGATTCTACACCCCCCACGAGATCAAATGGTCGGTTCCTTAGGAGTCTGTTCTTTAAATCAACTTGCATTTTCTTTCCATGGATTAAAAAGTCTGAATTTTGCCTTCCGCCGCTTCAAACTCTTTGATGATAAGAGTGTCGTAAACGGGCTTTTAATAATAATAATAATAATAATAATAATAATAATAATAATAATAATAACATAAATAACGACTTTATTACAGTTCTTCCACTGGGTGGCTCTTCGCCTACAATATCTAAACACTACTGATGTATACAATTATTAAAAATACTATCTAAAATTACAGTTAAAACAAATAGAAATAAGTACAGTCGACTCCCGATAACTCGAACCTTCAGTGGAAATAGAAAAAGGTTCGAGTTATCGGAAGTTCGAGTTATCGAGGGTAAATTATATAGAAAATGACTTGAAGGGAAATGAAAATTACTTCGAGTTAGCGGGAGGTTCGAGTTAGCGAGGGTTCGAGTTATCGGGAGTCAACTGTAGTTACTAACCAGGTTACACGAGGGATCTGATAGCTTTACAAGACGATGCATAGTCTTTTTTAAAAAATGATACGAAACACGCAGCAGAGCATGCATGGAGGAAGAAGAACTTGTGAGTTCAGGTTGCGAGTTCGAGTAAATATCAGGGTTCACCGCAAGCATTTAGACTCCTTTAGAGCGCAAGTCAAGCTCAGAGTCACAGGTTACTCAGTCCCAAAACACAAAAATTGAACTTGATACTAAAAATGGGATCGAAAATACGTTAATTTGATTAGCAGTTGTGTTGTAAGCAACTTTGCCTCTCCTCAGCTTTGAGACTTATCCACGAACCCTTAATTTTCTTTTGGTCAAAAGAATGAAAGCGTCTGCCCGGCGGTTGGCTCATCTCGTCTTAATATCTCATTTTCATTAATTTGTTAATTCAATTAAGAGTAAGACGATGCAGGGCGCTAAAACGTTAAAGGCGGGAGTTAAATGTAAGCTAAATTTCAATCCACAAAAGGGCCAAGCCCATCGCTGTGGATGTGAACTGGTGCACTGTGTGCTCCAATTAAAAAGTAAAGAATAATGAAATAAGTAAATAAATAAATGTATAATCAAATTGGGACAACAGTTAGCCTCCCGCAGATTTCTATATTCCTTTCGCTGCAAGAAGTCCCTCAAAACAAAAAGGATCTGACTTAGGCTAATAGGAGTTGCTGAAATGATGCTGGACTTCACGATTTGCTGCAGCTACAGTGTTAAATGTGAGTGTTCCATAATTGGATTATCCTGGACGAAATAAAGTAATAATAATAATAATAATAATAACTTTGTTTTAAAAGGGTAACGTTTACTATTACATAGATAATTTAAAATGGCCCTTAAAATATAATATTTTTTAAAGAAAAAGAAATGGTTACAAACGATACTAATATTCAAAATATTCCACACAATTAGATTACACCTCATCCCCACCCCTAAACCCAATACTGAAAACTCCTTAAAAAATTCGTTCCCCCTCTTCCCTCTCGTAAAAAGGAAATGTAAAATATTTTTGAGTTAAAAAATTTGATTTAACAATTTAAGTAATTGATATAAAGATAACAGGAAAGGACTCGCAGAAATTACATGGGACGGACAAGCAAGTTACTGTATAGGGTTTCTTAGAACTAAAAGATAACGTTTGAAGGAGGAAAGGGATGTAGATGACTTGACAGCGATAGGTAGTGAGTTCCATAAGTTCGCTCCTTTCAGTTAAAGGCAAAAGAGTTGTGGGTTCAGTATGTAGTTTAATGCTACGAGTTGAAATATATTCAAGCTTAATGGATTGCTGCTGCAGGTTCTTGCGTCAGCGTACACTACAGTGTCAGCAAAAAGTAGGTTTACAAAGATGTGACAAGAGTGCTGCAGCATTCAAGTGTCTACGCAGCTCGAGCGACACCCACCCAGCACCGGATTCTCTCATGGCTGTCACTGACAAGTATGTTGTACAGTCTGCGCAGACATAGCGAAAGGCTCTGCGCGGAACAGCTTCTAGTGAAGCAGTGTCCTGTTTTCTATGAGGCCGGATCCTCTCGTCTGATGTTTATTCTAGTTCTCAAATTTGCTCTTCTCCCTCCATAAGGAGTATTACTAAAAGATACGTGCTCAAGGAGGAGTTAAGTTAGTCTAGTTTACTCTTTTAAGCTTGTTTGAAGGGTTCTATAGTCTGTGTGATGTTTGATTCTGTATTAAGTTTGTTCCAGTCTCTGATTGTACACAGGAAAAAGAATAACTTGAGACCGTCTATGGAGATTGACAGAAATCGAAAATCTATGGTTGCGCCTGGTTTTTCTATCAATTAATTTCAGGAACTTGTCCTTTGGTATATCCATTTTGCGATTCACATTCTTAAAGGTACTTAGTCTGGGTTTTTTTCTGCTTTGCTCAAGGCTTGGCCATTTCAGATTGTCCAGTTGATGTGACACTTGCTTAACGACTGCAGATTCCAAGAAAAAAACTAGCTGTCGCACAAGGGAGTTGTACACACCCACTATTTCTCTTGTTAACTATTAGTTAACTGCGATGGGTTTCTGCGTGAATAGTCTTTGCAATATTGAAATACGAATCCCGCTTGAGGTCGTCTATCGAGTCTATATCTGGATGCGGTAACAGACACTTATTCATAGCAGCCCAAATTACCCTAAACTAAGAAAAACATGCGAAAGCCCCGAAATTACTCAATTAAAACAATTTGCAAGGATAATTACAACCTACCTTTGTGACGTATAATTGCTAAATGAGTTCTAGAACAATTAATAGACTAAAGAGCGCGCGACAAAAATTAAAGCTGTTTTCCAGTTTGGCATGAAAATCGCGTGGGGTTAGAAACATCTATGTGACCCTTGAGCGGTAAAAAACGCGCGGCAAAGTGAAACGAATACGGAAATACATCAGACGCATGTCGTCAACATCTCAGGGAGCGTCACAAGAAAATGTCTCGAAAGAAACGAACTCCACTGCTGCTCGGCCAAGATCAAATACTGCATTCGTAATCTCGCTGAAGAAAGATAAAAATCCGCCTACAGATTCAGCAGTTCCGGTACTCTCTGCGTACGGATACGCACTGGGGGATCAACTCGGAAAAGGGTCTTATGCGATTGTAAAAGCTGCCTACTCGCGCAAACACCAGAAGCAGGTAGCGATAAAAATCGTGACAAAGAAAAAAGCACCCGATGACTACTTGACTAAATTCCTTCCGCGTGAAATACAAGTAATGAAACAGCTCGACCATCCAAACGTTGTGCGCATGCACGAAGCCATTGAGACCAGCTCGCGCATTTATCTCATTCTGGATCTGGCTGACAATGGTGATTTACTGGAGTATATCCGCACTAACGGCGCCCTGAAGGAAGATAAAGCCAGGAAATTCTTCAAACAACTACTGGACGCAGTGGATTATATTCATAATCACGGTATAGTGCATAGAGATCTTAAGTGCGAAAACTTGCTCCTGAATCGTGATGAACAGATCTTCCTTTCGGATTTTGGTTTTGCCCGCTCTCAACCAGCTCATCCTGAAACGAAGAAGAGAAGACTTAGCCAAACGTTTTGCGGCTCGTACGCGTATGCGCCGCCAGAGATCTTACGTGGTATCGCTTATGATGGAACATTTGCCGATATCTGGAGCCTCGGTGTGGTGCTGTACACCATGGTCTGCGCATGCCTGCCGTTTGACGATTCAAATCTGAAAGTTCTGTTGGAGCAGGTGTCACGGAAAGTGGCCTTTCCACGCAGAAGAGTTGTCTCGCAGGAACTCAAACACTTGATAGCCAAGATGCTGACATGTGACGTATCACAGAGGATCGACATTGAGCGCATTCGTCAACATCCGTGGTATCTCGGCAACAGGGTCGAGGCGGTGAATTCCGGGGCGGAAGCCAACACAAAAGGTACGGCGAAAGAAAACGCGGGTGGATCTAAGGACGACGCCAAAGATACGGGAGTTACTCACAAAACGTAAATTAGACTCAGTGTACGCATGCGCACACTCTTTCGATCCTCAAAATAATCGGCGCAGTGTTAATAGAGAGCAACACTGCTCATCAGTAAGTTTTCACTCTAAACTGAGACAGGTGAAGCTGGCATGGCTTACCCAAAAGGATATATGAAATGATGCCGGAACATTTGTTGCCAAAACAAGAATAACCGTTTAGTGAATATCAATACAAAAATGCTGAAACCTTGATGTTTAACAAGTGAAGATAAAAAACTAGTTTCTAATTTAGATCTCCGTTCTTAATCTTTAAATCTGTAGATACAAGCGCTAAGAAAATAGTTTCCTGGTGGCAGGTTGTTTGACGAAAAAGTGGGAATTTTATTGTCGTTTTCTTTTTATCTCAAACATTTTTTTCCCTTTTCTACCATATATAACAGAGGATATAATATTGAAATAAATATAAACATGTAAAACAATTTGGTTCTCTTGCATTGATTAAAATTGCTTTAAGGGTTTCCCCTCTTTCCATAATGGCATGATCATTCTCACAAAAAGTTAGGAGAACGCAACAAAGCTGTTTAAAAACACTTCACACTTTCTGCTTATATTCTTAACTCTTAAGTTAGCTTCCGCTAATCACTGGGGAGGGGGGGGGGAGGTCAGGAGGTTTAAAGTTTGGTGTTCGGTTTTCAAGGATGCAGAATACGGCGGACGACTTATATAATTTTTAATGCCAGAGGTAGGTTCTAACAGTTAACTGCTAACGCGCGCAAATACATTAGAACTTTATTTTTATCATTTGTTGTTTTTCATATTCGTGTATTTTCGTGTAAAGCGCCATTGAGTATAGGCACCGCTCTTTTTTAAGACCTTTTAACTTCATCTTGGAGTTCCTTTTATAGGAAACGTTTGCCATGAGGATGATGATACAGAAAGCCGTGCGAATAATATTTTAAAAGATCTCTTAAATAACATTTATTTGTAATTAGCACTATTACTGTGTTTTTTTTCAGCTATATATGGCATTCATCTTCAGATTCCGTAAAGGGCCCAGAGCGCATGTACTATATAAAAACAATTTTAAGACTGAAATATTCAGATAACCGTTCTCTTTTTAAAAATAAATAAAACCTTCATCGTGGCCAGAAAATGGAGCCTCAGTAAAATGTTTAATATATATATTGTGAAATTGTGAAGTTTCAGGAGCTGTCAATACACATCACCGTTAATAATACTGAGGAGTTCGCGATCGTGGAAAAAGATAATCTGTTATATTGATCTAGAAGCGATATTGATCTAATAGCGGTCTAGGAATGTATCAACCATTTTCTGATAACGACAAAGTTCTCAGAAACAGAAATTGCAGGTGAAGAGTGCAACAGCTCGTCCATGCACATAGATTTAGCGCAAATACACTTGTTCCAAGCTGGTACGTATTAATTATATGTTTCCCATCAAATCGCATATAGCGAGAATTGAAGCAAAACCGTAACGTGACGATCGCTGACCGAAACTAACCAAAAATCCTTAAATTGAAACTTGCTGAAAAGCTACGATGGGAAAAGACAAATGGAAAAACCGGTAGCATGCAGAGTTGAATAGCGGAAGACACAAAGACAAAACAAAAACTTACCACACCAAGAAACGACCAAAACCTTGAAGAATCGGAAGCAAAGCGACGAAATGAAAAATTATAAAACAATTGAAAATAACCAAGCAAAAAAAATAACAGCTGACGAATTAGAAAAAGTACTTAAATCATCGAAACAAAATATTTCGCTATCCACCTTTCATCCATACCCGGCGACAAAAAACTACACAGAAACTGGAAAAAAAAACCTGAAAACATAATAGCCATTAACTCTGCAATGACATGGCACATCAGAAAACCATTTAGTCATCAACTATTATAGTCATCAACTACTAATGATTGGGGACAAAATTTTTACAATGGAATTTACGAAATTGGGGACACATTTAACGAAATGCAGCCCAACCTTGGTAAAAGCAGGTATACAACTTAGAAAAGGCAAACTGGCCGCTTTCCTTTGAATATTAAACTGAATAACACTGTATATCAGCAAATCTCTGCCTAGACACTTAGGGCCACTTATTAAAACGAGTTCTAAATTTTAGCCGGGGTCTATCTATTGTTAGCAACACCTTTGAACAAAACACAAATCTGGGTTATGATTTAGTCCTTGTTTTAATAACCGGCACTTAGAATCGTTTATTAAAACGAAGTCTAAACCTTAGTCGATTTTCATCCTTTGTTCAAAGGTGTTAGAAACAATAGTTAGAAACTGGTTAAGGTTTAGACTTCGTTTAAATAACCGACCCTTAAAGTTTTATTTAATCCAAAAAATGAGAGAGGGGTTTTCTAGTAGTTTAGTCTAGGGTAGTCCCCATACGTCACGGCTGTGTATCAAAATTTAGTGAAGAGAGGGAGGGAGGGAGTCAATCTCCTAATTGCCTTATAAGGCAATAGAATCCCTTCTCATATCACGTCTATTATTTTTTAACAAAAAAATCGATTGCTTTTTACTTCAGAAATTAACTGCCACATTCCCCAAGTCCCTGATCCTGTCTCCAATGTATTTCTGGTCTTGCTGGCCAGTTTTAAGCAATAGCAACACGATCATCTGCCATCCTTTCCTTGCGTAATTTGAGACAATAGGTGCGACATACTACGATCTTTACGACTGTCACGATTAAAACTCCTGTGAGGCTTGCGAACAAGATTCCGATTGTCCTCCAGGATCCGCTAAAAGAATGAAAGATATGTAAGCAGGCGTTGCTCGCTGATACATGGGCGATGAGGGCGTGGGAAATGCTAACGAATTATTATGGCTAATCAGTACCACCGAGATCATCCAGTCATTATCAGTGTTATATCACCGCCAGGAACTAACTTAGGTAGCTTTTCTTTTGTCCGTTCTGGCCCGCCAAAGAGAACTGGTTCTGGCCAGTTTAAATGGAAAAGCCCAAGGCGCACGCGTACATTTTTCCTGCCACAACTCTTCGACTTTCCGCGCTTTGTCCGACCGGCACGGGAGACTGACTGGGCAGTTCTCATGCATGAGCAGGGTATTCTGGCCAGAGCCAGTTCTGAGAACTTGTGCGCTCTATTAAGAACTTACTGGTCGGACCGTACAAATGGAAAGCAACCTTAGTGAGTAAACAATAACGGGGGCTGCGAAAATAAATGATTAAGATAAAGAACTTTTAAATTCTACGGACTTTCTTGGGTATCGTTACAAAACGGGCTATCTAGCTTTTCCAAAGCTGACTATAGAAAAAAAATTCTAAGTGTCAATAAACTTTGAAACGAGCACTAAGAGGCGCAACACGAAGTAACATTATTGCCACGATACCCAGTCCAGTTTATCCCCCGTTCTAGTGTACGCACTCTTGCTACCTCATTTATCTAGTTTTGATTTTAGGATTGCAAAACGATACTGATCTACACAGTTTGAAGTTTTGGGCGTGTTCATTTCTAGGCACTTCAGAAACCAGGGCCGTAGCCAGACTTGGAATTTAGGGGAAGCATTTGCCCTCCCTAACTGACGCTAGCTACGGCCCTGACCTGTAATCACTGCATTGTACTGAAAAAAATTACCCTTTAGTTAACTTCCGGTCCAAAATTTAGGGGGGGCATTTGCCCGCCCTGTCTGACGCTAGCTACGGCCCTGGAAACCAAAACCTTGATGTTTTCCGGGGTAAGCACGCCCCCTCGTGGC
>JAOBYH010256630.1:0-16793 GCA_025403525.1 Umimayanthus kanabou | reverse complement strand
GTGACAAGACTCCACTGGGAAACGTAAACAAAGAAAAATCACACTTTTCTAGTTAATTGTGTTTTGTTTTGGAGTCTATCTTGTACCATGTGACCTCCAGCTGCAAAAGGCCTATTGGTTTCCGCGACAAATAAGTTACATATTTGCAATCATCAAAATGAATGTTGTGCAGTAGAGCCAGACGTGACAACTCTTGTGACATACTGTAGTGCAAAAATGATTGGATCAGAAACCAGTTCAACAAAGGAATTACACTGATCGGATCAGAAACAAGTTCAGCAAAGGGATTATAATGCCAGTTCAACAATTTAAAGAGATTGTAATGATTGGGTCAGAAACCTGTTCAACAAAGGGATTACGTTGATTGAATCAGAAACCAGCTGAATAAAGGGATTACATTGGTTGGATCAGAAACCAGTTTAACAAAGTGATTACAATGATGGGATTAGAAACCAGTTCAACAAAGGAATTACATTGATTGGATCAGACACAAGTTCAACAAAGAGATTACATTGATTGGATCAGAAACAAGTTCAGCAAAGGAATTATAGTGCTTGTTCAATAAAAGGATTGTAATGATTGGCTCAGAAACTAGTTTAACAAAAAGATTATAATGACTTGATCAGAAATCAGTTCAACAAAGGGAATGCAATGATTGGATCAGAAACTAGTCTAACAAAAAGATTATAATGACTTGTTCAGAAAACAGTTCAACAAAGGGAATGCAATGATTGGATCAGAAACTAGTTTAACAAAAAGATTATAATGACTTGTTCAGAAATCAGTTCAATAAAGGGATTATAATGATTGGATTATAAACCAGTTTAACAAAGAGAACTAATTATTGGATCAGAAACCAGTTCAACAAAGGGATTATAGTGATTGGATCAAAAAATTATTGGTTTTCGTTGTCATAATGTTTACTTTTGCAAAAAGAATATCAAACGGCTAAATATCTTTTATAATAGTTCAACTAAACGCTTTCGGCCGTAGGACATCTTCAGAGTGATCTGAAATAATAAGAAAAATGTTGTCCTTACTGAACGGTTATATTGGGTCTGATTGTGGGAGATTCGCAAATACTAAATTATTTAACAGTAGAAGAAAACTGTTTTTGTGGAATTGCCGGAAAAAGAACTCCAGAGAGCGATGGGAAACTAAACACTTTATGTGGATGGCCTTGGTTAATTTTCTTACAAATTAAAATGGTTTGGTTGTAATTATGGAAGAAATAAGTTTAAATCAATGTTTTAACAACAAGTGTGACACTTTTATCAAATAATGGACCAGGGCGGAAGAAAGGATGGGCAGGGAAACGAGCCAGTTGGCTCTTGCGCGATGTGTGGTGCGCGGAGTACTGGGCCGAGAGCGCTCGGGGGCAAGAACATTGAAAAATGGCGGCTCAAAACAAAACTTTGTAACAGATACAAAAGTTCACTGTTACGGATGAACGGTAAGCTATTTTTCATTGCAGTTTGGTAATGGTCATCTGTATACAATTTGCAAGCTCTGAGTATTGAATAATAGAGTCATTGTTTTACAAATCAAAGTAAATATCTTTGAAATAAATTGAATTTCTCCGAAACAGGTTGTGGTTTTTGCTTGAGCGCTGTAATAAATTTGAAGCGTTCATTCGCCCTAAAGCAGCTTAAAGCCCAGTCTTTAGAATTTAAACAGATATTTTATAGTTCTAATCGGTGTCCAAGTTTGGTTTTGAACTTTTTTGAACTTTTTAAGTTAAAGACCAGCGATCAGTGTGCTATCGTTTGACCAACTTTTTGGACCGCTGTTTGATTGTTTCAGTGACGCGCTGTATGAAATGGCTAATGTACAACATCTAGCAAGCAATACGATTCGATATAAAAATCTTTGCAATAGTGCTGCGTTGGCGTATTCAATTTTATTTGAAAAGCTATGGAATTTTGCAAGAAAAGAGATATTTTATCACCTTTAAGTCCAAGTGTGCAATCGCTAAACAAGCCACGAGCAAAATTTCCGACTCCCAAGCTTTTAAATTCTCCAGAAAGTCTCACATGAATCTGCGTAGGAAACAAACTCAAGATCAACTTCAAGATCTTCTAAACCGTCACCAAGTTCATCCACTTCTTCAACTAAAGTTTCACAAGCAACTTTAGGATATCAAACTCTGTAGCAAGCGACTCTGCCATGCTTTCTTTGAAGAATCTTCGGGGGTTCCGCGCTTCGCACGTTTCTAAGGGGCAGTGGCTCGTTTCCCCGCCCTTTCTTCCGCCCTGTAATGGACTAAGTGCACGAGCGTGCATCTATTATATCCAGTTTTGTCAAAGTCTTGTTGGGAAAATTTCCAAGCAAAAATGCAAAATCTGTTGCCGGATTTGATACGTATGCAAATTTATCCATAAACAGTCCCTGTTGCAATTTTGTTATTTTAGTGCAAAAACGCAAATAACGAAAAACAACCGAAAGCGGCCTTAAGAAAGGTGTCCATGGCAACAGAAGGATTCCCGAAAGCATGTCTTCAGCAATTTGGTTTTAGACGTCGTCTGGCATAAAATCAGGGAAAGCGAGGCTTACGTTCTGGCCGGACGCTCGACCGTTCTGTTCCTGTCCTTCCGATGGCTACCATGTTGTTTAGTATTAACATCTTCTTTTAGGCAGCAAAACCAGCCGCCTTAAATACTCAATTCGTCATAACTAAGAGTGTTTCGTTTTTAACTGGATGCATTCAGTTGATGTTTCCTCTGTTAAATGAGTCATTCAGGGTTGTTAAAAAGCATCTGGCGTTAAATAATGAAGGTTGTCTGTCCAGAGACGATAATAACTGACAATATTTAGACGTCAAGAAGAAGAGTTAATTAAGGCTTATGCTGCGTTCACACATATACATGTTTTATTAAACTGACTTTTTCAAGTTCTTGTAACTAGCAAGCATAAAAAATCTTCAGGACTGAATCTAACTTGGATAGCTATGGCTATTTTCAAGAATTGTTTGCTATAAATGTTGAGCCGAAAGTCTGGCTGTGCTGGAAATATTTTTTAAACCTATTTAGTTGAACAACATTAAGACATGTTTAAACGTTGGTGTGAATGGGGTATAAGATTTCATTAAAAAACCCGACATTTTTAGAACTTTTTTTAGCGGAAAACACATCGACTACTCATTAAGAGTTCATCGCATCATTTAAAACTGAAGAAATAATCATTCTTTCTCTTAGTTGTTTAGGTGAGAAACTCTTCAATAGAAGCGAGATTTTGAAATAATGACAAGGCCTATTTTTCATTTTTATTACTTGGCAATTAATCAGGTCTGATTTTGACATGTTTAAAACAATGTGAAAAATGCCTTCATTCGTTAAACGTGCAGCCGCCAGCCGCAAATAAATGACAACAAACCCGTGGAGAAGCTGCAGCACACTTTTCATTTTTACAGGAACGTCGATGTTTTGGGGCTTAGGCTGAACGTTCTTAACTGTTATCAGGTTCTCAGCCTACAATGTTGTTAAAGGCGTTTATAGTATGTATTGCAAATGTGTGTAAATGGATTCAAAGGCTGTTTCCAACACCTCACTCCGTTCAAAATGCATTGCTATCGCATGTTTTCCAAAATCAAATGTTAAATTCTCACGATATTTAGTTGCAGTTCTCCGTCCTATTTTCAACATTTGTAGAAATAAACATTCCTTATTCTCAGCCTGAGGTAGGTTCTTAAACATGTTCCTAAATTTTGGCATTTTGAGCATCAACGTCCTCATAAAGGGAAAAGACGCTGTGTTTGGTACTACTCTATACCACGCAACGCAAATTGTCCTGCATGCTTTAAATGTATAGAGAAAAATACGATAGAAAATCATTAAGATTTTCAAATACGTCTTGTGTGGTTAACCATCAATGTGTCAGCAGGTGCCAAATGCAAAAACAACAAACGTTTACAGAAAAGGCTGCTATCATCCTACAAAATGGCGCAGATTGAATTTGGTTCATTATCCTTTGTGGTTGCCGGCAGTACATTTAACAATAAATTTCAACAGTGCTTTTAACTCCCTTCTTCATATTGCCTCTCTTCCGGCTAAATATAAACTGTAGCTGTAGAACACATAAAACTTAAATAAAAGGCTACACCTTTTTGCTTAATCTATCTAAATTTGCAATTATATGAAACTGATTTGACTTTTTTCGCCTTAACTTTTAAACTCGGGCTTGTCATTTTGTGAAATGTCAAGCACCAGCGAATTATAAATACAAGTTTCATTATTAACCGGTTATCTTAGTTTTTGAAAACATTTCACATCTTAGTTCAGAATATTAATTTCATCTGAGAAAACACCGAAACAGCTACTCCTGAGGTATTTTAATGACCGGACCAGTAAAAAAGCTGTATTTACATACCAGAGTTGAACGTGTAACACAACCCCAGCCCTGTTATCGATGTTGTAAAATTCTTCGTACTACAGTTTGATCCGCTCCACGCACACTCAACCATAAAATCTTCCATAGGAAATCCACTTTCAATGTATTCTTTAGTCATGTTCAAACCCGTGAAGTTGAAACGGTCCCAACTGAATGTGTGGTTGGCATTGCCAGTTGAACTTCCTTTCTTGTGAAGTGTGGATGAGTAGTTCAGCATTTCTTTGTACTTGTCTTTGACTCTGCTCCTTTTAAAAGGACTGAAACTACATATCGTCACGGCGGGGAAAACGGGATTGGTTTCATATACCAGCATCACTTTTGTCTGAACGGGGTGACTGAAGTATTTTATCAGGAGCAAATGTGCCTGAAAACAGAACCAGCCTATTCCAACCACAATGCATAGGAGCCAGAGTGTTCTCTTAAGCCGGCAACGATTTCTTTCAAACACATAATGCAACCCATGAAGTGTACAGGTCCCGACAAACGCATTCCATTCCTCCTGTACTTTCCGTGATCTCTCATTCTTCACAGTTTTGTACACTGGCATCACTGTAGAGTTATTCACGTCATCACTTGGGAGAGAGTGAACTTTGCGGATACTTTTCAGAGCCATAGTTAAGAAAACTGTCAGATATCTCAAGCTGCTTCTAGCTAATGATTTTCACATGTCGATGACGTCGTTGCTGATATTATACCCAGGATCGTAACACAAAACATACTGGCTTTTGTGTTATCTGATTTGTTTCTACAGCAGAGAAATTAATGTACTGTCCATATATCGCACTAGTTCTAGCTCTTAGTTCTGTATAGGTGGTCTCAGTAATTTTAATAGATGTTTAGTCCTGGTTGATTTTAATAGATAAATGAGCAGAATGAATTATTGATGGAAAACCCAACCGTATGCAATCATATGTTTCATAAAATCTAAGCACACCGCTTCGATTTGATAAGCCGATTTGGTCCTGGTATTGAAAAACGATCGTGGTATAAATCAACGAACTATGTCGACTGGGGAGCTCTTGTAATCTGCATGTAAAGAAGATTTGAAATCTATTTCCAGTGTTCCCTGTAAACACAGCAATTTCACTATGTCTAATGAATTGCATGGGGTATAAATAGATTGTTGATAGTGCTCAGAACTTCGCAGAATTCGGCTTCTAATTTTAACAAAAGCGAATCTGATGAACCTATTTTACTCAATAAAGTGAGAAAAGAAGAAAATGCTTTTAATCAGATTTCAAGATACGATAGCCATTTGCAGCGTGTTTGTCGGCAAACAAAAGATTCTAATCGGCGGTATAATTAATATTTTCAATCAAACTCTTCTGTTTTGTCTCACAGTCAGTCTTCCAATTCAACACAGTTACTATTTATTCCTGGGATTTGCATGTTATTGAAAGTGAACAAAACTAGAAGTGGTATAGCAAAATCACTTCCAAATTCTCAAGGTTAATGGCAGATCGTTATTGCGAAGCGTAATGTTTACCTACTTCACAAGTAAGTTTTTAACAAACTCACGAAAAGTCCAAAAGTGCATGAAAGTACAAAAATAATTGAAAAATAAAACTTAATGTCAGCAGCTCGAAAACAAGGTCTTTCTGTTTATCAAGTTCCGTTTATTTTCTACAACAGAATCGAAACAAAGATAATACTTTCCCATTGATTTTCTGGTAGCGGGTAACTTCCCGTAGCATAGGGGCGGCACTTGTTTTCACTTTCCTTGCTTTTTGTTTTCTTTGTTAAAACTTCTGAACAGATCTAAACGGTAGATAGCAGCAGGTTTTTAAAAATAAATTTTATCTTGCATTAATGTTCTAAATTGTTCAAAGCAATTTCAATCGGTTCTTTTTAATTACCGGAAAATTCCAGTTTTCCAATTGTAGTCACTGAAGAGCCTTTCAGTAAACATTACAAGGAATGACGGAAATCTTCTCTTTGTCTAAAAAATTAATTCCCAACGATGTAGGACTCTCTACACACAGTGTGGCTAAATTGCATGTTATCAATTATTTTTGCTGAAATATGTGCCCATGTCATTGTGCCCATGTCAGCAGTTCTTTACATTGTCAGTTAGCATGACAAAAACTGACCCTCAAAATTTGCTTACAGTCTCGAATACATCATTGACTTGCTTGCACGCAGTTTCATTTCAGCTAAAAACTCTTTAAAATCGTTGTTTACTAGAAAGTTGTCTTACACAAGGAGTACAAGTTTTGGTAGACACTACACGCATTTTTTAATTTTTTTATAAGAACCAGTAAATTTTGGCTGAGGCACGTTGTTCTCATGTTTTTGCACAATTTGAGCCTCAATTGTTCTTAAATTGTTTTTGTTTCCATCATGTCAATTTGAGGAGTTTTATTGCTGAACATTCAGTTATAAAGTTAGTTTTATTTCTACAGCATTGGTTTATTATTGCCGTATATACACTTCGACACTGTCATAAAGCACGTGCGGCACAGCTTTGATTTTTTTCTCTGCTCACTCAGTATTTTTAACAGCAGAAAGACCTGCAATGAAACGCCACGATGATGTGTTGCGTTTTTCAATAACAACTTGCAGTTACATTTGCATCTGAAGCCGAGGCACAATTGTTCTTAGCTTGTTCTTAATTTTTGGGAAAGAGTATCTAGAAGCTATACAATTTGCCATTTAGGAACTGAAAAATGATGGAATTCCCGGTTTCTCATCAGAGGCCACATTTAATTTGAATATTATTCTTTAAAATGTAAAAAGTTATATTTATGCATGACAGCCAAGTCAAAATATTTTCTACACTAAATGAACAACGACATTCTGTCTACGTGCGATATCATAAGTATATATTATTTTCATATAGCTAAACGAGTTGGGTAAGTTATTATGTCCTGAGTCAGTATACGTACTCGAATTAAATGTCAGTATACGTACCCGAATTAAATGTCAGTATACGTACCCGAATTAAACGTGTGGCACAAACCAAAACTGGTGAGGGTTGACGTGAAGTTCTCTGCAGAACAAGATGAGCCGCTCCAAAAACACTCAACGATAAGGTCATCCATGGTAAAACCACTATTTAAATATTCATGAGTCATGTTTAGCTCTGCCATGGAAAACTGATTCCAAAACGATTCATTCACTTCTCTGTAGTCGTCTTTTCTTTGATGTGTCACTGCGTACCTCAACAAGTTTTCGTGTTTGGTTGCAACTCTGCTTTTTTTGAAAGGGTTGAAGCTACAAACCGTTACAGAGGGAAATTCTGGTGACCGTTCATACACGAGCTTAACTTTGGTTTGAACAGGATAGCTAAAGTATTTCTTTAACAGTATATTTGTTTGGAAGCAAAACCAAAGTATCTGAGACAGGATAAGAAGAAACCACAGCACTCTTCGAAATCTGCAGCGGTTTTGCTGGAAGACGTAGTGAAGCCCGTGAAGAGTACACGTGTCGACGAAAGAGTGCCACCATTGCAAATTGGCAGGTGGTCTGGCCGAAGTTTTTTTCTCTTTTTCAAAATTTTTGGAAGCATTTTTTTGTTTTGGTTCAAAATGTTGAGTTTCCATATTTCTGGAGTTTTGTTTGTCTTCAGTATTTCAGAAAGGTTTCATGCGACTAATTGGTACAATAAAAGTACAAACCGCCTTCCACATTTGATTAACGGCACTGACATATACTTCAACAGACTTAAAACAAATATCAGTTAAAACCGATTCAACACAGTGTCAATTACTCTTGAAACTTGACTATTGTCATATTTTAAATTATAATTTGCGTGTTCTATCAGTGTTTCTTAAGACATGCACCTGAGTGTATACTTCTGCTTTTTGTAAACTCGTTTTAAAGAACAACAAATGCAAAATGAATGAATGTAACCAGAATTACGGCCCATCACATAACAACTGTGAATTTGTTTCGAATAACAAAACCATTTTACCAGTATCACAAATTGTATCGTTTCTTTTAGATATAATGATAGACGTTCATCAAATAATATACAATATCTACAAAGAATTCAATTAATGACATAGCACCATGATCTGAATTTTAAAAATGATTACCTTTTGCCATAGAAAGCCTTTGTTGACACTAAAACGCTTTCTTAAGATTTCCTTAGCAAATCCACGCAAGTACCAAAGCAGTATCATTAATTTTCATAAGATCAAAAGAACTAAGCATATGACGCAAAGAAAAGTCAATCTTTATAAGAGTTTTGCGAAGAGTTTCTTGCAAATACGAAATCACATTCAGTTCGGGACTGTGCATCTAATTAGCAGCTGCAGCGGATATTTTAGAAATTAACAATGTAGTCGTAGCCATTTCAAAGAATGGACAAAGTACTCCATCTTAGGATGACTAAACACGTGTGCCACTTCCGGTTAACTTCCTTCTAAATTCTGAGTTATATACGTCTTAATTTGGGACGACGAGGTGAAAAGATCCAAATATTTTAGTTTACCTTTCACTTTAATAACAAACACTTTAGTTTGCTTTGCAATGGCTGGCGATTCCGTTATCCGACATACGTTATTTTTTCTTAAGAAGACCGCTGTATATACATTTTATATAACGTGAGGCTGAAAAATGTCAAAAACTTAAGACGTGCTAAGAGCATGAAAGGCGGAGAACTTTATTTTGAAAACTGCACAAAATCATGGAAATAATTTGTATCTCTGCTAATGTTCGTCAGTGCAACGTCGCTTATAATGTTGTGCATGTACAACTTTGTTTCTAATTTTTTTTTATTACTTGGGCCGGAAGGTGCCGAGTTTAGGTTTCGGCTCCGTTCTTAGTTTGTTTTTGGCGTTGCGTTCAACTGATTTAAGCCGGCGTTACTAAAGACCTCTCGGTAGCGCATAGGTGTCGGACTGAGAATCAGTTGACCGGCGTCCGATTCCCGCTGGACGCGTTTCGAACCTTTTTTTCTTTCATTTCCTTCCTGAAGTAAACAAACTTTTTACTCGGGCCGTAAGAAACCGAGTTGAGATTTCGGCTTCGTTCTTTTTTGTTGTTATTACTCGGACCGGAAGGCACCGAGATGAAGCTTCGGTCCCCTTCTTTTTTCTGTTATTTTAATTTTTCGCGTCGCGATTGTTCAGCGTATGCATTATGCGACTTTATCTGAGCCTGCGTACGTGCCGTCCAATAAACAAAGATGGTTGAGAAGCAAAGAAAGGTATTTCGTAAAGTCTTGAAAAGTGCCAGTACTTCGCTTTTAGGAATTCGCCGTTTACAAAACAAAATACTGATTAGCTAAATGGAACCGAGATTGTCGACCCGGCCACTTTGTTTGCGTGCGTCTGAAAATGTGAGACAAACTAACAGCATAAAGCGCGATACTATCGATAGTGTGAGTTCAAGGAGGCTACTTCCAAGGAAAATGGTCTCTAAGTCAGTATTTGTGAATTTTGATAATATTTTGAAGCAAAACTGAATGACTCAGCTGTCAAATTCAAAAGAAATTGTATGGAAATGCAGGATTTGAACCAACAATGCGGACCTTTCTTCTAGTTTTACAACCATAGCGGGTCTGTGGGTTGTGGTGTTCGATTGCGGTCAGATTCAGCTGAGGCAGTGAGATTGAAGTATACACAATTTCAGTCAATTTTAAAATAATTACCAAGCATACGACAATGTCCGGCCGAATTAGGCTATTGATATAGCCTCTTGTTTATTATTATACAGTAATACTTTCTTGCCGGCCAGGGTAGCTGCTAATTAATAAAGCGTTTTTATGCTTCCGGTTGGTTTATGTTTAGGAACGTTATAAGAACATTTGAGACCGAAATCCTCAAAATATTTAAGAACATTCAGCCTCAGCCCCCCAAATTTGATGTTCTTATAGAAAAGAGTGCACACGGATGTTGGTCTGTATATGAGAGACAAGACAAAGATTGAATCCGAGAAAGATCCGCCGGGTATCCTGGCCTATAAATAAAGTACCCAATATGGACCTCTACTACAGGGAGACATGCTACAGTAGTATAGTGACTGTCTTAGACTTAGAGACCAAACATCGACACTTACGATGGCTTGGCCACGTCCCTAGAACGGCACAAGATTGAACTCCCGTTGTACTGCGGTGGACACCACTTAGAAAGAGAAAGCGAAAGTGACCTCGAGTCTCCCTGGAAACGACGAGCACAAATGATGAGGTTGACGGTATATGACCAACGGATACATGTCCTGGACGAAAGAAACAAGTCGTAGTGCTCAGGTGCAAATTTCTTGTTGGCTTAAAAGATATATTGATGATTAATATAAGATAATCCCCCAAAACGCAAAGAGATTTTACAGTACTGTTTGATAGAAGGTTGCTTGCCAAAATTTGTTTATATTGTTTACAAAAAAACCTGTGAAGGACTAGTCCTTGAAAGTAGCTGTATATGCATACAAACATAAGACAAACTACATTTTTTTTGAGTAATAAGACTTATGAAACCGTATAACTTTACTTTAAAGTTTAAAAGGACCCAGACGTTTAAATTGCTCCCGTGTTCAAAGACCTCTAATACCTTAGGTACTTCGCCACTCCCATCGATATTGAAAATATCTTCTCCTAGCTAGCCACCCGAACACAACTCGGTATCGGAGGCTCAAATCGCAACTAGCTTATATAATGACAATAATGATAGCAATGATAACATTTATAATAATAAAAACAACAACAACAATAATAATAATAATAATAATAATAATAATAATAATAATAATAATACTAATGATAATAATAATAATAAAAAGATTGATAATAATAATGATAATAGTAAAAGTCGTTATCATCATATATTATTATTTTTCTTTTACATCTTTACACAACTCAAATCAAGTATATTTCATTTAATTATAATAGTACAAACTGTATTTGAACAGTGCTCAATAAACATTTTATTGTAATTTCTGTGACTGTGGTGAACTTTATTAATATGTAAACGACACATTAATTTAAAATACAAACTTGGCGAAGCAGTTACTATAATAGTGGTAACTAACTCATCTAACTAACCTACTTTAAAGATATTTGTAGCTGTTGCTTTTTGAGGGTATTTGGATTTGCTTCCTCGAGTTTTTGCTTAGGAACAAATTAATAGTCTGTGATAAATTCGTCTGGAAAAAGAAGTCTGTTGTTTTTGCTTTAAAATGTAATCTAGGTAACAAGCAAAAGATGATCTATTTTAAACATCAAGATGCGGATACATAATTTGTACAGTGACTTATTCCGACAACGCCTCTACACAGAAAAAAGTAGTTGCTTACGGTAAGTGTTTGTATAACTAGACTACAACTGACAGTATTGTACCATGTCCAGAACAGTAGAACTTCTTCAGTAGTAGAAGAGGTAAACTGTCCCCCACCCCCTGCCCATCCTTTATCATGTGTGGTAAACTACCCCTCTCCCCTGCCCGTCCATTGTTACGTAAGGTAAACTGTCCCCTTCCCCCTGCCTACCCTTTATTACGTGTCATACCCCTCAACAGGAAAAAATGATTTTAAAACTTGGCGTTTTACCTATCGGTTCACATTTTTTCATTTTTCTGATGTGTTGATGTTTATAGAACTATTTTATTCATATTGTCGTAGCTTTGATTTTGCTAAATGCACTATTTTTTGGTTCTAAAGTTAAACATTTAGCTCATCCTTCGTCTACTGTAATTCTAAAACCACCGTAATTTTGATTTTGCTATTAGCTGACTTTAACCTAAGATACAGTAATCAGTTTGTACTGAACGTTACAAGTAGATAACTGTTGGTAGTGTGCAAAATTGTTTGAAAACTGATGGAAACACAGGGCCCCTGCTTTGTTGAACGACGTAACATCAGTGTTGAGCTGTCTTAACCTCAAATTATCCCTAGTTTAATTGCAAGCAAGTGAACAAAAGCGTCAACAAATTCCACCACAGTCAGCAGGCTGGCACCCAGGCACAATCCAACTTGACCTCCAATTTCACCTGCGAACAAACGTAGTAAATCTTCAACTACTGCCCTGCACACTTGCTGTCTCTAGGTGACATAACGACTCTCTTTTTAAGAAAACCGTACATTGAAACGAAGCTGGTTAATTTTGGAGTGACCGCTAGCATATATATATATTTTTTTACTTGTTTATTTTCAGTTCCTACTCAATTTAGTACACGAGTTTGCCGAGACTCGTGTGTGAGGATAATAACGGGACACTGTTGTTGAATGGGACTGGTCCGACAAGGACCGCCGTAAAAAGGAAAAACGTACAGTATGGAAAAACCCTAAGAGCTCCACAATATATATAGATAGGATACATCCAGATGGACAAGAATGTCATACACAACCCATAATCCCAGTATTAAATTGGAACAACTAAAACATTAGGAAACACCTTCGTTCAAGGAGAATTTATGAAAAATACCACGCTTTTTTGATGAATGTGGCTCAATACCAGGACTGCTAATTATATTTGTCATTTTCATCAAATAGATATAAGTAGTGTTTCCAGTTAATATTATTAACTTTGTTATCAATACTATAGACATATTTCTAATTATTTTATCAATACAATGTAAATTTATAAACCAAACTAAGTTATCAATTTTCAGTTTTAGTATTTAATGTAAATATTTTAGCTTAGAAGTCGTGGCTGCGGCGCTGTAGATGGTATTCCGAAGGTAGTTCCATCTCTCTTCCGCGCCTTGCGAATGATCACTGGTCAGGGTCACCTAAGCTGCTCCATGAGCTCTTGCTTTTTGTCAGAGTAGGCTGTCATGCGGACGTTGATTATTGGCTGACATTTATTCTTGAAATGATAGAGGTTCTTGGGCTTTAGCTTTTGCTTTGGAGCATTTAGGGAGTGTTCAGTGTCACAATCGGCGCTGTGGTAAGCTTTGATGTTGTTTAGAGAGTCATGTTTTGTGATGACCTGGTCCAGCTGATGGCAGTGGTTCGACCAAGGATGTCTCCAGAATGCAAGCCCTGTTCTGACAGTAGGTGTTCGTCGCGCATAGATTGTGATAGCAGCACAACTCCTAGAGTACCTGGCCAGTTTTATTCACTTTCCTTATTCCATGGTGACCTAACACGTTTGGACAAGATTCGTGGTCTGTACCCACCCTTGAATTGAAATCTGCTAGAGGGTAGAGATTCTGTTGACGACACTATCTAGTTGTTCGTAGAACTGCTCTTTGACTACAGGTGTGGCTTTAAGTGTTGACGCGTAGGTATCCACAGTGTTGTTTCAATGCAATCCCTAATTGTGTAGAAAGGAGTAAGGTTAGGATTCTCTCCGGGCGGAGTAGAGTGTTTCAGACGGCAGAACCTACTCCATGTTCCCTGGTTTTCTCGACACTTTAATTTTTCCTTTCCAGAAGAAGGTTTAGTGTGCCCATTTGAGGAATCCTCTCTCCAGTGATGCTGCTGATGTGATGTCCAAATTGAGCAAGAGAGTTGGGACAACAATCAGCCAACTTTGAACATCTACACTCAAAGTTTATCACGCGTGCATTCTCAGTATCGTGCTCCATGCCATCGAATCATAGATAACCTACTTCAGGCAGGAGAACCGTCTAGGAAGCATTCACCTACGTATCCTCGGCATCACGTGGCAAGACCATAACACCAACATTGCCGTGTTTCAGCAAACCGGCTTCCAGAGCAAACAGCTCCTCTTCTGTCAATTGCGTTGGCTGGGACATATACACCGAATGTAGGATGGCGCATTCCAAAGAACATCGGAGAGCTGGCTACAGGGACACCACCGAGTATTGTGCGTCAAAAACGTCTGTAAGCGTGATCTAATACTTACTGGAATCTACCCGGACAGTTGGGAATGAATTCCAGACAACTTCAGCGGTTGGTACATAACTGTCCAAGAAGAAGTTAAAAGAGGCGAGGAAAAGCGAAACCAACAGTTGCAGAAGAGGAGACAACGAAACATGTAAAGACAACAAACTCAGGTCTCCGATCTGCACTCCAACTTCATTTGCAACTTGCGCGGAAAACTGCCATGCAACGATCGGATTTCTCAGCCATTCCAGACGCTGCTCTCAACAGGACGTTTTTCCAAGATATACCATGGCGCTGCCATTATCTTCCGAGCTAGACGGATGCCTACTAGCTATAATTGTAAGGTGCTTATAACTGATCTGTATAGGCGCTATATAAAATTTATTATTAATATTATTGTTAATACTACAGTTACAAAAACTACCAACGTTTGCGAAACTCCCCAAAAAGTTTTAAAATTCTCTAAAAATGTTTCCGAAGATTACCCGAAGACTTCCGATGATTTGACATTGATTTTCCGACCATTTTGGAAGACTATCCGAACGTTGCCGAAACTTTTTGAAACTTTCCATTTCATGCAAAACATTTTCAATTATTTCTAAGTAAAGGAAACTCCCGGGTGACAATGCCAATTTTATATTTGGGTTTACTTGCACATGCGCTACTAGTAACCATAATCATACGGTTTGGAGTTCAATGTGGAATTAACTTGCACGAGTGAAGAACGACTGTCAGGGCATTGTGGTCACGGCAAAGGAGGTGCAAACATCCAAAAGTTTTGTTTTAACTCATTTATTTCCCTTTTAATAGTAATCAACACCAAAGAAGTAAACAAAAAAGGTAAAAAAGAATTAGCAATACTTTTGTCCCAAAGGAACAAAATTGAGTGCGCTAAGCGAGGATTGAACTCGGGACGATCGAGGATTGTTGTCGGCACAACATCCGTAACAAGTCAGACCAAGCCACAGTGTTTCTGGGCCAATCAAAGTTTACCTTTTTGTTGTAATTGCACAAAATTACAAAGTAATTGTACTATTCTTATCCAAACCAGGTTTAAGTAATTTTTTCCCATCTAGCTAGTGACGGTACATTCCTTTTCCATTTTCGCTAAACGGTGCAATCTGCCCACCTGTCAGTTTTGTACTCTCCAGTAATCTGTACAATAGTTGTTTTGGCAATTTTTCCAACCTGCGGCAAGCTTCTTTGGTCAATTTTACGATCCAAAATGTCATTTTTAGCATAAATTTATCTTGTCACAAGACGATTTCTCCTTTTGCTTTTCAATTATCCTCTCCCTCCAAACAGTTAGCTCAAACTAAAGACAGCGACTACACTCTTCATTGATTATAAGTTCCGTATCGTCTTGCTTGTTTTTGTCCTGCCTCGCAACAAATCAACTAACACTAACTGACTTAGTTTGCTGAGTGGCAAGTGGGTAGTGGTACAGTAATACGCGCAACAACACATATTAATTTACCAGGCCACATTTTGCGAGACAAGTTGCAACAAAAGTTGGCGATATTCAACACTCACCAATAACACTTGGTCCAGTAAGCGCGGGGACTTGCTGAACAAGGCTGTACTTCAATTCTTGGTAGTACACATGCACTTCCAGATAGTTTTCCCTAAATTGAGAATAATCACAGTTATGACTAAATCTGCTAGTCGTGAAAAAGCAAGTTGTTAGCAAAATTTACTTTAACAGCCCTTGCTTGCCAAAGATAAATGCCATCCAGCTGCCCCCTTTCATCAATATACATATATAGTTCACCTATATATACCCTGATTACTATTCGGGTATGTTACCACTATACTACCGCGACAACCATGCTGGCAACATAGCTATCTTGCGGAGTTAACGCGTGCCTTTCGGCCTAAGGATCAATTTAATGATACACAAAGTAAACCTAGGAATCAGCAACGCGGGCGATCCGAAAGGATACAGGCTTATTGTATTAAATAGACAACGTGATTAATTATTGTTATTCATGGTTCAGATAATCGTTTTGTTGCAATTGTCTACTGCTTTGAAAGTGCATTTAAACTCTTCCCGAATGTATTCCTGTTCTGGAAGACACGCTACCAAATGAACGCACCCCTAGATATATCAAATTAATTTTCAAATTGTGGGGGACAAACCATAAACAAACCGTGTTTGAATCTCATAGCGTCACATTATAATACTTAACATTCATTGAACGAAACTCTATTGACTAGGAGTACTTTGTAGGATTTTTTAATAAGAAACCTGTAACCGTATTTGTGAATGGGAAATATAAGGTATTATTTATACAGCAACTGCATGTTTACAAACAATTTGAGAGTACGACAATTTACAAAATACGTTGCACGAACCTGACGAAAGTTTTGTGACTGTCGAGGTTGCTCTGACGAGCTGGAGGGACAGCAGTTCTCGCCGCGCGCCGTCTTGCGTAGTACTCCAAACTGCGTTTGTTTGGAAACAAAGCATGGGACAGGGTCCATTTGTACTCTGTGGAGTCACAGGGAACGGGGCATTCCGAACAGTTGCTTTTGGTAGTGAAGTTTTCTACGTGCACAAAAACATCAGAAAACAAATGTAATTTATGTTTTCCTCGTTTTATAACAATGACAATGACAATGACAATGACAATGACAATGACAATGACAATGACAATGACAATGACAATGACAATGAC
>JAOBYH010255520.1:0-16817 GCA_025403525.1 Umimayanthus kanabou | reverse complement strand
ACTGTGTTCCTATGATTTAAATTTGTATTATTCGGAATTTGAACGGAGATACCAGCCATTATAACGTAATTTAGCCTGAAAATTCGACTTTGCTTGTTGCTCCCCCTTAAGGAACAATAAACAGAAGTCAGTTGGGAATTGGAACTAACGTTCTTTGTGTTACGATTCAGATTTGCTAACCACTCGTTCACTGCAACAAAACATAATTTCTTTAAGAGCACTTAAAATACTTTGATTGTATTTGTTGAATCACATACAACTACTCGTCCCATTCTATCTACAGCTATTCCAAATGGTTTTTCGACATTCATGTTTGCGCACTTTGCTAAGAGTTCACCCTCCTCTGAGAATACGAAAACGAAGTTCAAATTGCTATCAATAGCCAAAATGTTGTTGTTCCTATCGATAGCAATTTCTTCAGGAATAAATAGCGAAGCATCAGCATCAGGTTTTGGGGCCGCAATGCGTCGTACAGGTTTCCCTTTTAGGTCAAAAACTTGAAAGCCACCATTGTTTGCTAGGGCCACTACAAGTTCGCCTGTGTGTGAAAAACAAATGTTATCAGTCAGTCAATCAATCAATCAATCAATCAATCAATCAATCAATCAATAACGACGATGAAAGCTAAAGCTGGGCGCTTGTGGGCCGAGGTAATGTCCAAAATGTTTACAAAATGCATATTGTTTCAAAATATTACGATCGGTAAAATTCTAAAATACGGAGTTGTAATACAATCTCAAGAAATTTTCTTTACAAACTATTTTTCAAAATGTCTATTGTCAGTATCTTTCTCGGAGCATTCGCTCTCCCCCCCCCCCCCCTTCCCCAACTAAACAACACCCCTGTTAGAATAAAGACAATAAAGCATGAAACATGGTACGATCAGGCGCAGCGAGCGAGATCAATCATCCCCTAACAAATAGAAGTGGTCTTTTTTGGATTCGACGTCCCAAAGCTTTTGTCAAATATATTGCCTTATTAATTTTTGTTGGTCAATCCCCAAAGTTCCGTGGATACGGAGATGAACTATCAGGCCAATCCACTTCTGAAAGGTTCTCTGGAAGTGTGAACAGGGGACGGTAGCGGCATTTGGGGATTTGCTGGCAAAGACACGCAAGCGACAAAGAAACACCAGTAACAAAGAAACACAAGTAATGGATGACGCGAGCATGTTACGATTAATCAAGACACGCAACACTCCTTCAGGTGGATATGGACAAACAAGGCCTCATATTGCCGCAAAGGAAATCCTCACGGCGTGTTAGTTATGATCATTTCCGTACTCACGCTCCTACTACCACGTATACATGTATTCTTTCTTACCATGAACAATACGAGCGTGTAGCAAGCTGCCAAACTCAATTGTGCCGACGCAATTTTCCTTTTCGTAAATGGTCGATGCCATTTGTAACAGTCGATGCCATTCCGAACAAGAGTCTATTGTCGTTTTCATGAAGATCGCAGAAATACAACTAATACTAACCCTGATCCTAATCCAAACCAAAGTTAAATCTAAAAGAAACTAAATAGAAAAAAGAAAACAAAAGCGAAATAAAACAAAACAAAACAAAAGAATGACCGTGTTTCGAACCCGTGACCGCCAGCATTCTAGTCCGCTACACACTACCACTGCACCAACAGCTTGATTCAGTGTAGTTCCAACTCTTTTTACTGTATATATGTTACAAATGGCATCGACTGTTGTTGGAAATGGCATCGACCGTTTACGAAAGGGTAAATTAGCTGTGCCAATACCCAGCCTACATAGACATGTCAGAATAGCGACTACATGTACACATGAGCGTGAGGTAGCAAGAGACAAACGTTGGCCAAATTTCCAAGATGGCGTCTCGAAATTTAATTTTTACAGTGAAAGTATGAAGTGTGTAACTTTTTTCGACCAAAAAAGTAATCAATTGACTTTTCACAGTGGACAAAACAAAGCAAGAAAAGCAAACCTGGTGTGTTAAAACCCTTCTCTTTTGTATAGTTTTCTTGTTTTTGCAAGTTTGTGGCTTGGTTGGCGTTTTCCGCCTGCATACAGAACCAAACCGAGATATCGCGAGATAAGACGTTGTTGTTTGAGTATATTGATAAAAGGGCACCCACCAAAACAAAAAACACGACGCTGCGAAGTACATACCCCTGTTGTTGAGAACAATTCCATTTGGAGAGCTTAGTAACCCGTCATCTTCCGCTGGACTGCCGGTGAACTTGAACAGGAAATTTCCTAGTCGGTCGAATACTTGAATCTGGCGATTATGGTAGTCTGAGACATATATTTCACCCTGTGGGCCGGCTTCAATGTGGCAGAATTGGCCGAACTGTTCGTCTTGTTTCCCTCGAGATCCAAATTTGGTTACAAATTCTCCTGTGGACTCAAAAATCTGGCATGGGCCGCCACTCCAGTCGGTTACTACAATTCTATCTCTCCCATCTTTGGTAACAGCAACATCAAACGGCCCGCCGGGAAACTCTCCGTCTTCCTGACCTTTACGTCCGATTATGAAAAGATATTTTCCTGTCGCATCAAAGACTTGGACCCGAAAGTTATCGCGGTCACAGACCAACGTTCTTCCTTTCTCATCCACCGCAATACCTCGAGCGCCGCTCAATTTTCCCTCGTCACTTCCGCTTCCACCAAATGTTAGCTGTGGCTCTGTAATGTCCGAGTAACAGCGGCTCCCGTGAGCGACCTGGACTGCAAATGGACTTCCCTTAACAGGCAAGCCACGTACTGTCACGTGTAGACGGTGGCACCCCGCTGCAGAAGGCGTGTACGTCACGTGATGTCTACCATGTTCCCTTTGAACCACCTCGCACTCAAAGTCGTCGATACTGCCGGGAGCTTCAACCCTAGCGCCAACTTGCGCATGATTCCCAATGAAAGGTCGCCCTTCTCTGTCCCTATAGTCACAAGAAGGAGACCGTTTTATTGTTTGGGATCAAAAGTTGGACTTAAACTGGGAATTCAATGATAAGTGTCAGGTATTTGACTTGGTCCGTGTAAGGGGGAGCTTGACAAGAATGAAAACCAAGAAAAATGGAAAGAACACTTTGAGAGAAAGAGCCGAAAGAGAGACAACTAATTTGATTATTGCGATTTGAGTATTGAATATCTTGCAGTTTAAAACATGATCTTTTTATGATGAGATTAGGTCTTTCAATATCAAAAATTGTCACCGTCGTTATAGCATTTAAGAATTGATTATATTTACATTGTACTATATAATCTTCCTTAGCTTAACCACATTATTCAATGTAAATTCAGGTAAGTTCAGTATAAAAACTTGAATCCATTTTAGAGCAAGAAAGTGCGATGCTATATTAAAAAGGCCAAACGTTTAGTGTCGTGTGGAAAACATTAAACACCAATGACATTTGGGTGCATGACTAGTAGTAGTAGTAGTAGTCGTAGTAGTAGTATCAGTAGTTGTAGTAGTAGTAGTAGTAGTAGTAGTAGTAGTAGTAGTAGTAGTAGTAGTAGTTATAGTAATAGTAATAGTAGTAGTAGTAGTAGTAATAGTAGTAGTAGTAGTTATAGTAATAGTAATAGTAGTAGTAGTAGTAATAGTAGTAGTAGTAGTAGTAGTAGTAATAGTAATAGTAGTAGTAATAGTAGTAGTAGTAGTAGTAGTAGTAGTAGTAGTAGTAGTAGTAGTAGTAGTAGTAGTAGTAGTAGTAGTAGTACCTGGTTATTACGGTAAACGTGGCTGTTTGTCCACATTGTCCCTTACTGAGACCGATGCCCTCGGCTACTGACGTCGTAAAATGGGCGTAGCTTTTATCCAAGAATCCAAACGAGCTGATTACATCTTCTAGTGTGTCAGTTTCGGCGGTAAAGTTCAAGTAATGATCTTCTCGTGGGTGCAACTCGTACTTGTTGGCTACTAGAGATTCAAGCGTCTGCGTGATGTAGTCTTTGGTTGTGAGAATGTAAATTGGGTCTCCTTTCAGCAGACAAGAGAGGAAAAATGTTAGAATCGTTAGCTGTATGTGTAGGCGGGGCGGGGGCCGGGCGGGTGGAGGCTCCCCGGCTTTTGTCTGTACAGCAAGAGAAACTGACCGTGGATCCTTACAAACTACCTAAAGGTTCTCGTTTCCGGCGCCAATTTTCTCATTTCCATGCATCCGCGCTTGTTTTTCTCCCAGACATCTTACACGCTCTGAGCCAGAGTGGCCGAAACTGGACAGGGAGGCTGGTGGCGACATTATAGAAATGGTTTTTGCAAATACACCTTATGCATGATGGTACATGGTGTCAGTAGGTCTGATTCCCGAAATGGGTTCTGGTTTTAGTAGTCGTGGGTTCATTCAAGATGGCAGGCAGTTTCTTCCCGAAGCGGGAAATTTAGATGTTTAGTTGGAATGTTTTCACAGCGCGGTAAGAAATTCAGGTTTGGAGGAGGATTTTTGCTAAACAAGTGTTATAAAGTTCATAAACTGCGGAATGATTACACGGCAACAAGACAGGATATTAAAATGTACATGTGTGTTAAATAGATAACTAGATGAATCAATAAATATTTACAGAAATACAGAAATAAATAAATATATAAAAAATACAGAAATAAACAAATAGACGAAAAATAAGCAATTAGATAATAGATATACATATAGATATAGATAAACAAATAAATAAATAGATAATAAAAAATAATATAATCACCCATTCAATAATTAAATAAGCAAGTAGGTAAATAAATAAATTAAACAAGTAATTAAATAAAAAAAGTTTAAATAATTAAATAAATGAAAAAGTACGTACATGAATTAATTTTAAAATAAAGTTTTTCCTGCTGTGAATTTAACAAGACGTACCTTCCTCTAAAGCTCTCTTCGAAAAGTGACAAGCTCCACGGAAATTGTCCCTCGCTTCGCAAAGGCGCCCCTTCTGAAGCTGTAAAGCGTATTTTCTCGTGGTCCGAATCATCTCTACCTCAGCATGCAGTTCCTTTCGGCGATTTTCCAAAGCCCTCGTCATGGTATTTATACAATCATCGACGTCTTTGATCATACTGTCGGCTTTCAAGTTGACCCTAGTAAGCATACCGTCGATCGTTGGTAGCGCTTTCTCCACTCCGATACAGACAGACTTGGCGTTGTCAAGAAGTGATGCAAGTTTGGGGCGTACTTCAGCTACCGCCTCGTCAACATACTGATACACATGTGTTCTGTGATCTTGTAGGGCGCAGGTGCGACAGATGTTGGTGTTGCATGTTTCACAAGACAGTTCTAGTCGTTCAGTTGTGTGGAGTTCGCAAGATATGGGACGGTATAATTCCTTCAGGGACATGGCAAGCAAGCGTTCTAAGAAATAAAACATAACATATAACACATACATAAGTAGTTCCTATAACAAATCGTATGACTATCCACTCTATTTACCACAGAAATTACGTTTCTTTTAGCGGGGGGAGGAAAAAGTATGCACGAGCCACACGAGCTGCAAAATAGAAAGACAAAAGAAATACTAGAACATTTAAGGCAAAAGAAAAATATTCTTAGATGTTTGTGAGATAAACTATGAACCAACCAAGTATCATTTTTCCACTTCCTCTCCCTCCCCTCCCACGGCGAAAAACACTGAAGATCATACATTTCCTTTTTTGAATAAGAATGAAATCGTTTTGGCCGAGGCAGAACTTGAACATGAGATATTCTATAAAAGTCTGCAATCCCTTGCGTGTGCTTATGTTCGCACAGGCAAGTCAAATTGATTTCGTTTAGTTTTCAGTCTTTAGGAGACAACCTCCCTCCCTCCTCCCGGCTCAGGGCCGCAGGAGCAAGTTTAATTTCAGGAGGCCCATTTATTTTTTTGATGGGAGAGGGGGGGGGGGGTGTTTAGGAACTGAATAAGGAAAAATATGGTTTTAAAACATTATGTTTCATACGCGCCAAAGGGTTGAGGGATGGGCCTATAGCTATAAGCAGCTCCCTCCCCTCCCAAACCGTCCCCCGTCCTTATTCCTGCGGCCCTGCCTCTCGACCACTTTTAAAGTGATTTTCAATTCCCCACTCCTAAAACTACAAAAAGACTGGGTTCCACCCAAATGGTCCTAAAAGGCAGTGCTCTAACGAATGTTTGTACAACCTATCATTGACAGTCTTCTGTACACTACCGTTTTTTCACAATTCATGTAACTTTATCTCATCCAAAAAAGAGTGCAATAAAGAAAATCCATTTTTGGAATCACAACTCTGTTTGTAACCACTAATGATTGCGTATTGTTCGTTCATGTAGAGTTAGCATTTCTAGCATTGCTCTCTCCGTGGGACCGTTTGGGTGGACGGTTCCAGTCTCACTTCATTTATGGAGCAGCGAATTTCAGTTGAAGTCACGTGTTCAGCTCAACTCGGCTCCAAGAGTTTTGTGACCATCGAAAAGAAAACCAGCTTGCCCAAAGTAGTCGGTGTCACTGAATTTTTAATTTGTTTTTTTAAATTTGTGTTCCTATAAAGTTTAATCTTATAAAGTAGGCGAGTACTGATCCATTTGATTCAGGACAGGAACTAGAAGATTGTTGGTCTGATGATGAATTTGCCCCAGCAAATTCAAGTTGTTTGAAGAAAAAGTGCTTACGTGTGTTCTCCTTGCCGTCTTTAGAGCAAAAAAAAATGCTATGCGAATGAAAACATTTCAAATAAGAAAGGAAAATTATAGATTCACTCATTATTCTCAGTCTACTTTAACCACAATAAAACTTGTAGAAAATTACTTACGTTTTGAGAGTACAGTGTGTCTTCTTGTGTATTTTGCTCGCCTGTGGCTCTCGTCATGGAGTTTACAAAGGTATACTGCACAATCCCGGCATCTCGCAACAGCAAATGTGAGTTCCTCCGCAACAGACTCGTCGCATACATCACATTTAATACTTTCACCGCTGTGAATCGACAGCATGTCCAGGGATGTAGTGAGAAGGGTATTTATGGGTAAGTTCCGTACTTGGCGGCGGCTGTGAATGTCGGACTCTTGTTTACAAGTTGGACAGCTAATGGGCTTGGTCGCGTCTTTCTGCCCTCGAACTAAAGTTTCCAGACAGTGCCTGCAAAACGAGTGCAAACACGGCAAAATTCTTGGATCTTTGAAAACAGTGTTGCAAACAGCACAAGTTAGCTGCTTCTTGGCGCTCTCTATAATGGATTTGTTTTCCTCCTCTGCCATCTTTGCACCAGTAGTATTCGTGAATACCGTAGTTTTAGTTGTTCGAGGCGACGAAGCTATTCAACTAAGGTCGAGAACGTTAGATTCAATGACTATTGCAGCCCAGAGTATGTCCTCACTAAAGAGACAATCTGCTCAATTTTTGAAATATAGATCTTTTAAACGTGAACTCCGGCTATTCTTTTGATTCCACAGGATAAGTACTAAAAACCTGAGACAACAAGTTTAAAAAGATCAAAACATTTCCACCTTTCCACAGCGTTCAGAGGAGAAAAGTGTGCGTGCTGAAATTTGTCAGTCAATTGTCAAAGTTATTGAGCAATCTTTAAATGCACGCTTACGTCTGTAACTGTAGAATAAACAATGACAGTGTGGGGTTGTTATTGTATAAATTATGTGAAGTGTGCGTGTGCTTGTATTTGCAATTCAATTGAATTATCCAGCGTCTCTATCAAACAAAGCTCCGTTGGGAATTCATATTGCGAAAAGAGTGCTTTATTAATACCAATAGAACTTTGCAAAGTAAATCTCTTGTTCAGTTGTTTACATAATTGCAATAAAGGAAGAATAAGCTGGTCAGTTTTATCAAACTCCTTTTTTAAAACTGCGTGGAGCTATTTCGTAATCCTGGAGTTTGCTGATCTTTGCTATTTGGTTGTATTTCTATTAAAAACTCCTCCAGTTGCTTGTGCCAAAATTATCCTTGACTGAATAAATTTACTGTTTGTTCTGAAGATATCCACGTAGTGTATTCGTGTGGAATTCATTTAGCATCTTGGGTTTTTTTAAAGCTGCCGAAAAGAGCGAAAATTAGACTCGTTTTATGTTTGTTTTTAGCATGGTGAATGACCCTAGTATCCCTCCTGCCAGAATGGAATTACTGCCGTGAGCTGTAAAACTGTTGTCAACTCGTAGTTAGTAGAGGGAGACACCCTACTAACTATGGTCAACTCAAATACAAAAACGTTATTGTTCTTGTGACTAAACTGCTATAAACGTTGTGGTGAACATTTATAAGATCCATTTGTTAATTGGAATAAACCATTCCGTATTCGATCTCTTTCAATTCAAACAACAGTTTTCCTTTCCTAGCTTGAGAAATAGAAATAACACATGCCATGTCTCCACTGTGTTTAGGGACGGGGCGGCAACCGTTTGTCAAACAGCTGCCGAAAATTTACCATTGTGTCATTTCTTTTGTTTTGTGTATTAGTTAATTGTTTTATTGCTATTTTACATGCCAGTATGTATGAACAGCCTACCCCATATTTTGACCATTAGTCAAACTAGCAGCGGGACAATTTGTATTTCGACGCCAACGTTCTCTACAAAACCCTAACTTCGAGCTTCCACGTTGTATTATTGAACTCGTCGTGGTCACTTGGTATATTAGCACATACAGTTATTGTACTCCATAATTAAGCCTATTATTTTGTGTGCACTATAGATGACGCGGCAAACTGGAGCTCTTTGATCCCTCGGCCCTTGGTCTCGAGTGTTCTTTTATCGTTTCTGTCCCAAGTGCTTGAAGTCAACAGCGGATAGAGAACACATACATTTCGGCCGAACATTTCAGCAATGTAGGAAAGCCATTTGACCAGAAGCCAGCCACGTCAACGTTCTTTACATCGAATTTTGATACACGCTTTGCAGCCAATGAGTGTGCCCGTAGTATCGATGCAGTTATCTTTTAGATCTTTTCAGTAAACTTGTGTCTTGGAATAATACTGAAATTATAAAACGTTTTCTACAAATCTAAACGTTTGTTCCCGCTAGTGGATGGTGTAAAACGTGAAAGCTGCAGGAATTTGTTTCTTCTACTAACAATTGCAAAATGCCGAAACCAGGCAGAAACTAAGTCATTCCATTAATATAACTTCGTATCTCTGAAAAACTGCTACCATGATTCATATATATCCACCTGTAAAACGGTACTGGTCAAAGTCGGGCTACGTAGATGGTTTAGGATCTAACGTTCGCGAGAGATATCCCCGTTCCCATTCATGATAAGTAATTGTATGTCATGCCGTTCTAAGAACAGGACTAATTTCCATATCTGTAAATAAAACCTACAGCTTTCAACGATCAAAATCGTCCGGAGGCTAGGAGAGCGCAAGGACTACCACAAAAACCCCGCCTTAGTTGCAAATGTCTTCTACTTAATAAAATCATTTATTTTTGCGGTGCTACAAATTTAGTTTTCTGCTTTGTCTTAGTGTATCACTGTGCAAACTTACTTGCCTATACAATGAAAGAGGGCAAATAATAATATGCGTAGTAATTTATTGCTCTAGCAATCAACAGAAAAATCAGGACTTGGCTTATGCTCATGATAGACGTAATCAGACTTCACGTTTTTGTTGTACACAAGTCTAAGAATGCCTGAGTCAATTGAGTACCCTAGAAACGTTTTCTTTTCATCTGAGGGTGATACTGGTGAGCCGCAAGCTTCCTCTCCAAATCAGCAACTTTGTTTTTCAGGGACATGATTTCTTTATCTGCTTCAGCCTTTGCAAACTGGAGTTTCTAGGGGGGAAAACACTAGTGAGAGGAAAGGCTTTTTGGACAAATGTAAGACAATTTGGGTTATTAAAATTTTTAGCTGAAAATCTGCGGTATTAGTTCTAAATACTTTATAAAACACCTACCTTCCTGAAAATGTCACTGTTAACATTAGAACTCTGCGCTGTCTGTGCTTTCGCGTTGCTCTTCTGGAGTCTCAACAATTTTGCGTCGTACTGAAAAGAGTTGACAACGATTTGTATACAGCAAAATTCCATATCTAGAGCCAGCATAAAGTGCTTGATCATGGTTTGTTTTATTGAGTCACATGGATGAAAACTTGTCCGAAAAGTGAACGTTTGAGAATGAAAAACTCTGGGGACAATTTCAAAGCTGAGGGCCTGTATAACTTGATCTTTTCGACAAACCACTTGAATACTTCATTCATTTTATTAATAAAAGAAATAGTTGTTCATTCAGGCAACTAACACTCAACATTCAATATAGACCCGCACATTTGGGACAAGTCTGTACACTGTAGATAAAACCTAAAATTGAGCTGATACAAACGGTAGTTATATTTTCCTTAATGTAGAAAGAAAATATTGCTTGAAAACCATTGCTATTCCAATGAATGTCAAAACCTGGCCGTGTTTTATAGTTGTAACTACAATCTTTAGTGATATTTTAGTCTTTAATTTCTGTAAAGTCGAAAACCCGAACAAACTTTTCTTTCATGTTTCGTATCAATTTACTGGCTCAGAAAAGTTTTCAGAAAACTGAAAATTACAATGGCAGCTCAGTCATTTATTTATTTAAACACAGTTAAGACAGCAAAAAAAAAAAGACAATAAAAAAGCTAAAATAGTGCTTACGTGTTTGCCCGTTGATGAATCTAAGTCACTTATGCCCTTTCTTTTTAAGGCTTAAGTAATTCGGAAGGGAGCCCATTCCAAAGAACAACTCCAGATTACCGAAAACTGCGTTTAGTAAGTATAGATGACGAAGGGTCATTTATTGATTGCATTCAAAGAAGGGTTTAGGTATGAAAACCCGAATAATATAGTATTATGTAACAGGAACTGGTAAGAATGCTATATTTTTCTTGTGTGCATGTATTTGAGATACTTTTTACAGACAAAACTTACTTCGAGGCGTAGCTTCACTATTTCAGTGTGTTTGTCTCGTTCCATATCCACGAGTTGTTTTTGAAATTGTCGTAGATCCCCATTCTTCTCCTGAAGCGATTTTTCCAACAAAGCAACCTCACATTTTGCTGTAGACGAGTTTTTGCGGAAAGATTATTTACAGACATCTTTATGACTGTGGCATACACACTCTGACACACTGACATTACTGACTTTTACTGGGCCATAAATTACGAAAACGTTTATTTTTTTGGACTAAGACTGAATGTTCTTAACCTTTTGTAGGGTCTCAGCTCCAAATATTTTTCAAAGTGTGATAGGTATTTTTGTGTCTGTATGCATTTAAAGGCTGTTCTATATATGTACCCAGTTGTGATGTGATCGCCTGTTTACCAAAATCAAGTTTACGTGAAAACGGCATTGCTCTCTCAAGATGTTTATTTGTTCCTTTTTTTCTTCACAAGAATATACACATACACATAGATATATACACATACATTGTCTTTGTACAGTACATACTTTGCTGAAGGTACACTTCCTTTGTTCTCGTAAGTTCTTTCTTGTGTTCCTGCTCAGATGCTTCATGGTTGTTGAGGGCCTCCATCATCTGCTTCTTGTGTTCCTTTGAGAGGTAACAACTTTTTAGTAAGTGCCGCAACCAGGCAATCGCCAGTTCGGCGGCTGTTGTGCAATAGGAACGCCTGACTGATTTGATCAGATGGTACCATCCCAGGAACTGCATACATTTTACTCAACGGAATTGATTTTTTCAGGGAGTAAACAGCACTTGTTACTAATGTAGCCAAACTTTCTAGGTTAATTAATTGGAAGTTTGAACTTCATGTTGTCTTAGCCGGCTGTACCTGTTCAAGTGTGTCCGCGGCCTCTTTTGTTTGTTTAATTTGTTGTTTCAGTTGTGTATTCTCATCTACAATTGAAAAACAAACAAAAAACATCTTATCATTTTTTTCTGTCTTCTGTTTTAATTCTCCGTTTGGGGATCATACTAGGAATAAAAGAAAACAGATCTTCTTTATATACTTTTCAGCTACGGTTTTTAAACATATTTTGACTGAAAAGAAAAGGTGAGAGAACTTCAGGGAACCTAAACTTCTATTAACACTACACTTGTTTTTTGGTGCTTAAGATTATCTGGTCGTTCTTACCTAATACCCGTACCGTAAAACGGAGCACTGGCAGATCTAGTGGAAGGTGGGTAAAGTGCGCATCCGAGGCCATAAGATTATCGGTAAATTACTGTCACGTGTTACTCTCGTCAAAAAGTGTTGCTTTACCTTTACCGTTTCTTATTAGATAGCTTCGGGTACGAGTCAGTAAAGTTAAAACACTAAGGATACGTACCGCCGTTCATCAGAGTTCAAACAATCTGCTGTAATTTAAATGAGGCTTAGAGATCTTCAAATATGTAGCTAATGTCATTGAATAATTCTATGTTTGAAAAACCTTTGGCACTGTTTTACAGATGGTAAAAAAACAAAATTTGTAACAGTACAGATAACAATTCCTTTTTTCCTCGCATCGAATTCCGGAATATTTGCACGACGTAATGTTAAAACACAATATTAACTATATTAACAATAACAATTACAATAATAATAATAATGATAATAATAATAATAATAATAACAATAACAATAACAACAAAAATAATAATGATAATGCTAATGATATTAATAATAATAAAATTAATAATAATAAATTGATATTAGTTAATATTATTAGCGTGTCTCTGAATTACTTGCTGGAGAATTAATAAAGGATCATAAGGGGTTAACCGTTAGTTGTGAAACCGCCTAAGGTGTATAAATTACATAATCTTGTTCGCAGTGTTTCAAAATCTTTTTGTCAACTGCAACTGTGTACATAAAACTGTGTAAATGTTGACTGAACTATGAAAGAGATGAGACGCTTCTGGTCTCTGGTATAAGATTTTTCCAAACTACCAAAGCCATGCATGCACGTGCTGGTCTGCATCTGTGCTCCCAAAACAATACCTATTTTGTGACGATACTAACTACAGGTTTAAACAAACATACCCTCAAGATCACAGTGTTTGGAAATAATGTTCTGTAATTTATCCACCAAACTTCCCAGCTTGTTAACCTCTGGAAGGCAAAATCACTTTTAAAATTTCTAATGCGTTAATTCTTTTTTCTCCGGCTTGGCTTTGGTGAACATATGTTTTCTTCATGATACATGCTTCAGAGTAAATATATAAAACAGATCTACAATATAATATATTTATTGGTAGTAAAAGGCAAAACTTACATGCATTATCAGCGGCTGAGGACAATATTAACAAACTCGGGGTTGTAATGTTCTATTTATGAATTACTGGCAGTATAGTTAATAGTGTCAGTTATAGTTTTTGTTAGTTTTCTGAGATGTTTTTGGAAATTGTAATAAAACAATATATTAGACGCTAAAACTAGGAAATAGCTAAATTAAAACTAAAAAATGGATTTTAGAGTAATTTTTCGAGAATTTTAAAAAATCTGAAACCAAACCTTATTTGCATTTTTTCCCCCTATCACTTCTGATATCATCTAGTTAGCGTCAAAACACTCGCCCATTATCTTCGACATTATCTGGCTACAGTTGCTAAGTAGATCTTGGCGATTGGTTAATTGGCAATTTTTTGAGGTCTGAAAATCCTGGGGTTTCAACGAACCCTCCATATGCATTTAATAAGATCAGTTCAGGTTTGTTTTGACTCGTTTCACTCATTGGGGTTAGGGCCACGATTAGATTTAGGGTAAGGTCCATTGTTCATATACTTAAATGTGTGTAATACTCGATATGCATGTCTGTTATAATATATATTGGTCTGCTGCATGCTACATTAGGTTTTGTAATCCCAGAAGAAATTGTACTGATTACAAAGGACTGTATGTGTTGTAGCTTAGAAGTTAAGGAAAAATGAAATGTGTGTCAATATCAAAGTCTCTAAAACAAAACTAAACTAGTGAAACTAACCTTCACTGGCCGTGTTTTCAGCTGCCTGGCTAATTTGCAGCTGCTTTGTTAGAGCTTTTAGTTGTAATTGCAAACAGTTATTTTCATGCACGACATTTGCAGTGGTCTGAAAACAAATTGAAACCATTATAGAGCAAGTGAATGTTAATTTAAAAAAACCGCAGGTAATGAACCCGATAAACGCTTGAGCTAAAAGAAATAATCAGTAGTAGCGCATTGATAAAAATATGGAGTGTGGGGTACTGGGACTTGTTGATTACATTTTCGGCCCAAAACAGATTTTTTGTTTGCATTGATGTGAAGTGTCTAATCTGACAATAATCAGTCCTCTTTTATTCCTCCCTGTACTAACACCCCTCTCTATTATGCTCTTCCCTGTACTTAAAAAGCAACCCTCTCCTCCTCCCATGTTTACTGGGCTGTGTTGTATATATGAAAGTTGGTTAAATTTGACTCAGGGTTAGAAGGAACGTAAAACAGAATTTCTTTCCCTTTGGACTGTATACAGTTAAAGTACCGTAGAATCCCACATTAGCCCCCCCCGATTAGAGGCCTCTTCCCCATATATAAGTTCATCTACCTGTTAACACAAAATGTGGCGGCTATTAGCTCCCCCCTTGATATAAGCCCAATAAACAGACGTTCTAATTAATGTATTCCGCCTATAAGCCGCTTTCTATATTTTTTTCTTGCTTTCTCATAAACATTATAATTTCAATTCGAAAGTAAGGAAGCTGTATGTCAAGTGGACCTTGAAACAATCATTTTAATCATAGTATATTTCTCGGTATTTTGTATTTTTACCACATATAAGCCCCACCCGATTATAAGCCTCCCCTGTCAACCCCCCTTACGAATTTATGTAAGCCCAGGACTCAATTCATGTGGAACGTTGCGGTATTTTTGAAACACTATAACAAAAGCTATGAAAAAGCTAGTTTACTAAAACACAGTCACAGATCTTGGGATAAAATTTTTCCGTGCTGAGTCCTACAGTATGAATTTAAGTCACTCTCAAACAGCCGGGGCCAGGGGCTCGTTTGAATATGGGTGCATTTACGAGGCAAAGTCAAACCCAATCATTAATATAAAGAAACTGAACAACTTATCAAAAAGTAAAGCATAGTGGAAGGGAGTTATTGAAGTTCCAGTTTTCTTTATTTTAGCCTTAACGCAGGGAGAATGGAAGAGTTGAGTCAGAACCGATGGCAGCGATGTAAAGATTAACGAGTTGATGAAGATCTGGGTATGAAAACTACAACACATATTGAAAAAAGGGCGAGACTGTATAAAAAGGAGGGTCGGTCATTTTAAAATAAGATATTTTGATAGCGAACGCAGAATGCCAGAAAGAACAAAACCCCTGTGCTGCAGAGTTACGTCTGTAATATGGCAAGAAAATCATGCAGCATATCTAGTTAAAAATATAAAAACAAACCAACCTTCTCCCAATTCATAAAATCCTGTACATGTTTGTCTAGGTCTATTCGATTGAATGGTTTCATGCTGGCAGTCTTTGATTCTGTGGGAAAAAAAGATGTTGGTAATACTAATACAGCAATCGAGAAACGACATCATTGTTATGACTTATGTTTTCAGCAGAATTAAAGTTTTAAGCTCGTCGGTAAAGTCAATAATTAGTGAACACTCTTTTATAAACTGAATAAAGAAAATAATTTATTGGAATACAGTATACACTGTTTCGTTAAACTACTGGAGTATTGGTTTCATTGTTTTCGTACATTTAGAAAATACAATCTACATGGGTTTACCTTGCAAAATGTCTTGCAATACTTAAATTTGCTGTGTTTGGAACTTCGTAATTATAGAGATTTCTATAGACTTCTATAAACTTGCCTTGCATCTCATCTACTGCTCTTCCTGTCGGCCCTCCGATATCTCATTTCTTCAATTCGCTCAGAATGGGAATTCTGGTTTAGCTAGCAGCTGAAACAATTGCCGTTTGGACATGCTGCACGTCGCGCGCACGCTTAATTTTCCCGCCAAAATGATTGCGACGACGTACTGGCGCACGGCAAACTTTGGGGGGAAAAACGAATGTCCAGCAAAAACTATTGCTTCCCGACTTTTTGTTTTTTACCTATGTAAAGTTCTGTAACCGCGGACAAAATAAAGCAGACCTACCAAGACACCGCCTTGAGCGTGTGTCACACTCCTCGGAATGACTTTACACGCCTTAAAAATTGATAAGTTTCTATACATTTGCATTAATTCACACACCTAGCGACTGAATACCCCGCCATACTTTCTCTGTTACTTAAGTTGAATCACACGCACATCAATTTTCTATCCTTGGCATCTCTGATAAAGTTCAACTGTTAACGAAACAAAACTACCTTGTTTTAAAAAATGTATTACGCCAACTATAAATGAAATAGCCATATTGAAAATCATATGATGAATATATCGAGGCTCACATACTCCTCACCCCTCATAAATGTCCGGATCAGTGTCCCTCCAAAAGGCCCACTGAACCTTTAATGGATAACCAGCTCAGTGCCTTCATTTAAGTAACTTGCTAAATCAACGGGTGATAAGACATTTCAAATTACAAAGATACAGTAATAGCATCGGTACAAGTTTCAACCTTATTCAAACTGGAGAGGGGGAGGGTAGTGTAGAAAGTGCCCGGGCCATATTCAACCATCTCTAAAGAACGAACCGTTATTAAACAGTAGAACTACAAAACTTTGCGACTTTTCCTAACATTTATAAACTATTTTGCTAACGTCCATTACTATTTCTAATTGGAATAACTTACTGACGTGCGCCACTCTATTTTGCTGCATACGTCACTCTATTTCTAATCAGGGGGTTAATTTTCTCACGTCCGTCACTCTATTTCTGATTGGATTAATTTATTGACGTCTGTCACTCTGTTTCTAATTGGATTAGTACTTCCGTCACTCTATTTCTAATTGGATTAATTTGTTGACGTCTGTCACTCTGTTTCTAATTACCCGTGCTGTAGGCGACGAGTCCAG
>JAOBYH010255519.1:0-26498 GCA_025403525.1 Umimayanthus kanabou | reverse complement strand
TCAAAAATATGTTTGAAACTATGCGAATGAAAATCGTTCATTGATTCCGTTGGGAGCCAAGGTCCCGAGTTTGAAAACGAGTCTCTGTTCTTTCCTTTTTCGAGTTTCACTGCTCCCTAGGTGTAAGTTAATTCCGCAAATTTCCATGTGTTCGTGTGAATGGCCTTGATCCTTTGTTTTTCACATCAATGTGAAAAAATGTGCGCGAAAGCTGTCACCTAATTTGCATTTAAAAGAAGCTCGAATTCGTCATTTGTCCAAACAAAGTGCTCGCCCTTGTTTCTTTCTTTGGATTTAGTAGCTTTTGTCCAGAGCTTGACATACTTCTTGTTCGTTTTAACGAGGAAGTGCTTTTAAGTGAACCGCGGGCTCATGCACATGCTCAGTAAGTAATTATAGTGTTTTCGAAACGTTTAAGCCTTTTCGTATGGACGGCAAAATCAATTCAAGACGCGAACTTTTTTGAAAAGGGAAACAAATGTTTGCGTTTTCAAACCTTTTTCGGATTGCACATGTCACAACAAATGGAGTTCAAACATCTACCCTGATAACTGGCCAGATGTGATATGCGGTGGGAATGAACCTGATCTAACGAGCACTGGCTGCACTTGGAAGCGTGTTCTTCACGACTGTGATTCTATCACTATTCCCATTGAATTCCTGCAACACAATTACAATTTATGTACATAAAAAAGTAATACTTAAAATTGTGTATACAGACAAACATTTTCGAACATTATAAGTTTTCATCAGGTCATGAAACTCTTGAAAGTGTTAATAACAATTCATTACCATTTTATATATACATTATTTCCGGGGAATATTTGCTTTCGCAAGTTACGTCAAAGCAATAATATAATTAAAAACTTTTAGCTGTTAAAAGCTGACAAGTGTTAGTTGGTCTTGACTAGTAAACTATTTTAACTTGTAAACTATTTTAATCGTTGGAAGCTACTGGGCAGTTTTGGAGTTTTTCTGAGAGGGGGGGGGGTGTGGAAGTGACGCGCACGCATTATATTAATCCAGTAGCGTTAGCGCTTTTTTTTACAAAATTAGTATGCTAACTAATTAAGTTAATGAAGATACATTAGTTATTAGTAATGTAAAATATGACGTCACAAGACGTCAAAAATCTGCTATCTTGAATTCTTTTGCGGCCATTTTGGCTGTTGTATTTGTTTTTAAGCAAAAATTGTTATATATGACTTTTAAAACTTAAAAACTTTAGTTAGTTAAAACTACAATTTCACAGAGGAAATTCATAAAATTTAACTTTCTGAAAAGATTCAGGAAAAATTTCTTTGACTATCATTCAGAAAGTGTTTGCCGTGGAAACGCATATTAAAAAAATGCAAGTTTAACACACAAAAAAGTTCTCAGTACATTGAAGGAAAACTTACAAATATTTGGAGTTTAACCTTTACGGATCTTTCTTTAAAGATATTTGATGCCCTCCCCCCACCTTCTCAGTTTGAATTTTCTGCCGCAGAAGATAAAGGGTTTGTTTGTGCGGCCTGGTCATTCACACCCCTTCCTATAAATCATGTAACATCCAAATAAGCACAAGAGTATTAAACCTCAACGGAAATCCTGCAACAACGTCCATTTTCAATCTTATCAGCAAAATCACTCGTATTAGTAGTAAATAAGGGATTCTAGGGACAAAAATCTCAGGAATGTAGAGCCATATATGGGCAAAAGCTGAGATAAGTGGGCCTATATCATATTTCCAACGGTCATAATTTGGAATGTTGTCACGTAACATGTAACACAACAAAAAATTGTCACACACGTGACACATCAACATATGTCACTTTATAGGCATGATGGTATTCACATTTTCGTTCATTTTCAGCATGGTTAAACGAAGGGTAAGTCGCCTAAAACGCCAGAAGAGAAAAAAGACACGAGGTAGACGTGTCGGAAGGAAGAAGAGACGCGGTAACCAAACCGGAGGCACCTTTTTCCTATTTTCAAAGAATTATTGGGATAGAGTCGGAAAACAATTATTCGGATGAAGAAGCGCAGCAGACGTCGCATCACCATCTCTGGACGACGTAAAAGATCACGTCGCATCAAGCGTTACCGGTCCCAGAGGGGGAGAGGCGGTAACCCAGTCAACGATATCATACAGACCGCCGTGCAGTTACTACCGCTAGCCTTGGAGCTCATATAACGACACACGCAGGCGCGAGAATCATCATTCCAGACAAGACATAAAAAGAAACCATGGTCAAGCAGAAGAGGACAGTCAGTCGACGGCACCACAACCGCAAGACCTACAGAAAGAAGAAGAGTTATAAGACGCCAGGACTGGTTCGATACACCAAGAGAACTGGGCGTCGTCGCAAGATCATCACCCACGGACATTCCGGCATCAACGGTCAGATAGGCGGACATTTTAAATTCTTCCCATACGTGTGGTAGTGAAACATGATTGGCAGAAGGTCGACCACGTGTCACAGGGATATCACCAACCCCGCATGTTATAAGGGAGTCGACGAGGTGGAAATGCAATCAATCTATCACGATGACTTCCAGATGGACGTCGAGAGGGCACATTACCGCAATCAAGCAAGGCCTTATCATAGTCCTTTCCGACCTTGTGAGGTCGATCCAGAATGGGCCTTTTCAACCCAAGAGAATCTTGAAGGAATGGACAAGCCGCACTTACATGCGCTTCCTCCAAGGTATCGACCATTTGATGTCATGCATCCGCCGTCGGGGCCAACAAGGTTCAAGTTCGTGGACAGAGTATTCTACAACACGCGGAGGGGGGAAAGACACTTCATGAATAGAATGTGGCATGATCATCCGCCGCAGGATTTCCGCAAGATGTACTCCGTCGTGCCCGGATTTCATCCCCCCATCTACGTGTACGACGACGGGGAACCCGTCGACTTCAACGACGCTTACTTCGACAGCATCCCGTGGCCCGAAACTTTGGACAGCGAGTATTACCCGCAACGCGGCGAGAAGATCGTCATGGGGAAGTACATGACTACCGAGCCAAACGACATCCTCACCGTGGAGCAGGCCAAGGCCCTGCTATCCAAGACCGAATACAGACGCCGCCAAGCGGAAATCATGGACGAACAATCTCTTTAGAAACAGAAAAAAATACGTGTAATATAACATAATAAAAAACACACAGAGTAAATTCTTGTTTCTTGTCATTTATTTAGATTACATATACATTGTTTTTGTTCACATCACTTCGTGATTGCCTTGAGCAACTTGTTGACGCCAAATTCGGCACCCGCGCCCACAGCGGCCTTTCCGGCGGTCTTGGCCAACTTCTTCACAGTCGAGCTCGTGGCTTTTTTCACCACGTTCTTGGCGGCAAACTTGAACAGCGAACCCAGCAATCCGCGACCCACTTGCCTGCGAAAATATAAAAAAAAAGCCCATCAGATATCGAATATGCGCGAATTTTTTTTAAAAAAAGAGAAAAAAGAGATACTCACTCGACATTTCGATGACCTCTCCCATGCTTTCGGGACGACACCCCCTTTCTTTTATGTCTCCGGGCGTAAGACCTGGAAGACGAACGGCGACTCCTGTAAGTCATCTTTCTTTCAATAAGTGCTACGTGCAAATGATCGTCAAAATGATTCACATACCTTTTTCACTTCTTTTTTTTCCACCACGACGGGGACTTCGTGACAATCCAATTCTTGGCGGCAGCCATCTTGGACTTCGATCGCGTCACAGGATGCTTTCTGGGCGTTTCCTCATAATCGGAACCCTCCAATGGCATCGATGACGCGTCGCTGTCATAACTGCTCACAGACGGCGTAGGCTGAATCGGACTTTTCTTTTTCACCCCCTTCTTTGTTTTCTTTTTTCCTATTCCAATTCCTTTCTTGCGTACAATCACTTTCTTCTTCTTATGCAATTTTATCCGTTTTCCCGGAGGACCGTCGTCATCGTCATCGTCATCCACAAATCCGTCACCATCCACATCCATCGGTTCATCGGCACGTACAATCGGTCGCGGCGGTCGGTCAATCACACCGCCACGCTGTTTCACGTAGTAGGCTCTCTGACCACCATCTTTGTAAATGTTCTTGGCGCGGGCTTTCTTTATCATCAACTGATTCAACAAGGCATGTCGTTGATGCGGCGGTATACCACTCCTGTTAATTCTCTTTTCCGTTTCATTGTACAACGCCATCGCCTTCAGGGAGGGTGGTATGCTATACCTCTCTTCCAGCAACTGCGCCTGCTGTTCGATGGGGTACAGCGCAAACTGTTGCGACATCGTCTCCCTTCCCTCAAGCCGGTCAAAACAACTTGGTAATCGGATTGAAGATGCTCAGGGCTTGAGGTATCAACTTCAACAGACCATCAAACAGACCATTACCGTGCTGATTCAACAGACGTCTGAGATGTTTCTCGGGCGTGTTGGGATTAATAAACTTTTTGAAGTACACGTCCTTTCCGCGTTGCTTGAGGTTCATCAGGTGCTTCTTCTGTAACCCAATCCTCTTGATCTTTCCATTTTTGATCCCGTTCACCATCACCTCCCTCAAGGCGCGGATCTGGTTCGAAGTCGCTCCCCGTATAATCTTCTGACGCGTCCTCTTGTTCGTGTTTTTGACCAACCTCCGCAAAAATTCATGTTCAATCAAGGCGTGGGGGATGGGCATCTTCAGTAGGGCACCAGGCGGCTCTCGCGTCGTCGGCACTGCCTCAATTTCAGCACCAAGGTGGTGTCGCTGCTCGGACTCACAATCTGTTGACCGTCACTGGATTGGACCGTCACACGAATGCTGGAAAGTTCATTCTTGCCAATCCTTTTAAAGCTGCGGAACTTTGGACCGTAACGTACGTGACGTGTCTTCTTGAGCGCGGGAACCGCCAACGTCTCGAGGACTGGGATGATCTTCTTTCCCACCATCTGTTCCCGTATACCGTCACACACAATCTGCACGTTCTGGATGGGTTTCTCCACGGGCAAGTCCACAGTCTCGTTCAGAACATCTTCATCCACACCCGTGCCATCTTCCAGCCATCCCTCGGACAGACAAAAATGTCGCGCCACCGGGGCACTCAAACCCACTTCCACCTCCTCGCGGATGTTGAACTTGTTCTCTTCAAAAGTGAAATACTTCTCCTTCCTAGCGTCCTTGCACAACATCATCTCCACTTCACTCACGACCCGCTTGGACAAATCTCTGACCGTCCTCAATCGCTTGATGTCAGTACTGCTTATCTCCTTGGAGAACAGTCCAGGGGCCTTTTCATATTTCTTTTCAAATCGCAGCACGCTGCTCCTCGCAAAGACACAACAGGGAGAGGGAGGGTTCGACACGGTCGTACACCCATCCTTCAGGACAAAGTTCGCACTGTCCAGTTGCATCTCCCAAGCACCTTCCAGCAACAGCGGTTTGGGCAACACAGTTATAAAATCCGAGCTGCTGCCGGCCGAAGCCTGCTTGCTGTGGAGAGTCAAAATGATGTCTTGTTGCTGCATGGCCATCCTCGTCCAGAATGAACTTCAGAGGTCCGCTGCCGTCATCCTTATAGCCCATCTAGGCCACGCCTGCTTCGGATTACGTATCGAGTGTCTGAAGGGTTGCAACCCATACATCGCTTCCAAATAAGGTCGCCGCTGTACACGCCTCCTCGCTCTCGCCCTCCTCACAAGCCGTCTCTTTTTCTTCATCTCCTACGCACGCGTCTGTTAATCGCTCCCGTGGGAGGTTGCAACGAACGCGTCCTCCTTGCACGTAACACCTCCGGACGATCTGTGTCGGGCCACGTCACCACCACCGTCCTATATTCCGTTATGGCTTTGGGGCGACGCCCGCGACGCATTCTGAAGTAATTAAACGGTTCGTTGAATTCATTTTCATGATCCTCGTTGATCTCATCAAATTCATCTCCGCCGTCATACGACCGACGGCGCCGTCTGTCAGGCGGGGGCACAGACGATGCACGGCGCGGTCGTCTAGCCGGCTGCGGGGTCGCGGCCCTCCTTCTCCTTCGTGCAGGTCTCCTGCGCGCGGCAGACTGGGGCGACGGTGCGTCGGGCAAGTCCGCGTCGACCAAGTCATTGAAATCCGGCATGTCGTCGGGTAAATTCGTCACCAATTCGGCGAGCACATCGTCCACGTTTTCGTTCGAGATGGTTATGGGGGTGTCTTCATCATCGCTCTCTGTGGTGACCTGCATCCGTCTCGCCGCCGGGTTGAACTGATGGGGCGAAATGAACAAGGGCGGCGGACGGGTCCCACGACGACCGGTGCTCGTACTCGGTCGATCCATCGTCGGGCATCTGAGACCCTTTTTGCAATCATTTTCTTTTTTATCAACCCAGGTTGAGGGTTACACGACGCAATCGGTACCACTCTCCCTCTTTCAAGATCTTCTCGTTCTCCTTGGCTCTCTTCTGCAGGTGCTCCAGATAGAAACGCAGGTCCAAGTCCCATCCATCAGTACCGACGCCTATTTTTCCCTTCAAGAGTTTTATCCAGGTAGCGAGGCACCCCGCACCGCAATATCCCGAAGGGGCCCATCCTTCCTCCCACTTCTTCATGGCTCCTCGGTGTTCGCGCCTACACATGAAACACAGCTCCTTCTTCATCTCGTCGTACACGGTGTGGAACCGTCTCGACTTTCGTGCAACCAACGTGGACTGTCTCACGCACCGTTGTTCACACATCTTGAAATCCTGCATACAACTGATCACAGCGGCGAGTTTTAAGTCCTTTTATTTTTACAACCTCACGACCGACCACGAGGTCTCAGCGTCAGTGACCTATACTTGCTCCACTTCTCGTGGGCCAGATGCCTTCCCAGTCGCCGGTAGATTTGACTGTGCAGGCCCTTGACAATCTTCGTCTGCTTCTTGGCGACGCTATCCGCATTCTTGCTCAGCATGGTCAGGTACCGTCGGACTTCGACGTCACCGATGACATTCAATCTTTCACGCAACAGCTCGTTCCATTTGAGAGGGCAGTCTAGGGGACAGGAAGCAGCCGACGGATACAATCCACGCTGCCAGTACCCTCGAAACATGCATTGACTGCATAGGGCCTTCGAGGACATCTCACCGTAGATGTCTCGCAGCTTGTTTCTTTTTGCGGCGATACGTGCCGATCGCCTGCGGTCGGATAGCGGTACCATGGAGAACCGGTGACGCATGTTGGGCATGTTTTCTCTTTCTTCCAAGCAAGTCGGGCGACACGGTCTGTCCTTTAAACAGATGCACAGTTCTGGGCTCTTCTCCGGGCAGTATACGCGACTGCAGTCGAAGCACGTCTGGCGTGCGAGGATGATGGTCGCAGAATAAATACCCGTAATCCCTGCTGGTGGCATCCTGATACGCCTGATACGCCTCACTCGTCTTGCCCGGAAACATCTGACTGAAGAGGCAACTGACACCCTTGCTGTCGCGGGGGTTCTTCATCAGCACATTGTAGTGGGAATTGATCGACATCGTACGACCGTGCTTTCCTCCCGGGAACGGATTCTGCGCAATGTTGATGCACGACACGTCGTTGTGATGCGTCCCCTTGGTGAAGGTGTCCACCATCAGATCGTTGTTCTTGACGTCGTTCATCAGGTCATCCAGGATGAGCAAACCCGGCCTCTCGTGACGGGCAAACAACCTGTCCACGGACACAGTCGGCAACCCCTCAATAAACCGCACCCCGTACTTACGCTTCAACTCGTCAAATAACGGCGACTGCCACGTACTCCCATAACAATACACAATCTTGCGGGGCTTGCGGTCGAACATCGCCTCGCTGTGACCTATCAAGTTCTTGATGAACGTGCTCTTCCCCGACTGACTCGGGCCCGAGACGATGATGTTGCACGGCGTCTTGATGTTCAGATGATGTTGATACATGGTCGTTCAGCCGAATATGTACCTCCGACGATTCTCGTGGTGCGTTTTACACCTTTGGTTCACACGATGCGACGTGACGTAGCGATGCGCCGGCAGGTACGCATCCACGTACCGCCGAATGTATGTGTCGTTCACACTCGGATCCGTCGTGAAGGTGTGACGCGTGATCTTGTCAAACGTCTCTCCCTTAGCGCGCATGTGCAACAATCCCAACGCGTAATCTCCACACACGTCGGAGAACAAGCTCTGGAATTGACCCCGGTTCACCTTGATCTTTTTATGACCTCTGACAAATCGCGCAAAATGCTTCGAGTACACACTCGGGTCCAACCCGTAGCTGTCGTAAAATTCCACCACGTCTCCTTCACCCTCGGGAAAATAAAACGACACCCAATGACTTCCCGGCTCGGTGTCATCGTCGGTGTTGGCCACAAATCCAACGGGACGGTCGTCGATCTTATGCCGCGGCAAGAGGTTAGCCGCATAGACACCACCCCACACCTTCCTCAATACGTCGTTGTTCTCCGCCCTCTGCGCAATGTCGCGCGTCGATAACGCCATCCAATTCACAACTGATCACAGTTCATACAATTCATTTATTTTATGCATACAATGCTATTACACTTCAGCCCTTTCATCGCGGGTAAAACACATTATTCTGTCGGTCAATCTGACACAGTCGGGAAAATATACCCATGAAGTTGACGCCCATCACGGCATTCGTCGCCACATCAAAGGTGACGTCCACCGACAGGTTGCCCGTAATCTCCTGGCTGTCAGTCCCCAGCAGCGCCTGCTTGTTTGGCGTCAGGTTGAACCGGTACACGTAGTACTCTGCCAGAAACTCATCTTCCGAGATGGCGCTGCCGCTCCCGTGGAGAGCCGGCGCCCCGTCGTTGTAGAAGAAATTCAGGTACGGCTTCAGCGAGTTGACGTTGTTCAACTTCTCCATCTCGGCATCCACCTCTCTCCCGTCCACCTTGAGCTTGAACGCAATGACCCCTTCGCGGGAGATGAGAAAGGGGTTGGTCAGGTAGGTCCCTTGAGCCCGCGCGTGATTCTGCACATAACAGATCACCTCCTCGGGGATCTGACCGCGAAAGATGTTGTCGATGTGGGTCGACACCGTCCCCACAGGCAAGGTACGCGTCTTGAACTTGGTGTGAGGGACCGGCAGCTTCCAGGGCGTCGTGTTCCACCGGGTCAGCAACCTGCTCATCACATCCGGAGACGGGGTCTTGTACGCCACAAACAGGCGAGACTTCGCCACCCCCAACTTAGGACGAGTAGCTACCGCGTCGTCGGCCGCCATGAAACACAATTCGGGCTTGTTAAAATGCAATTCCAGCGTCACCTTGGTGCCCGGCGGGAGCAACCGCTCCGTCTTGAAAAGGTCCAGGATCGGCACCCCGACAAACATGCGACGGGTCGCCCCGTGCACGTTCCGCTTGCCGGCCAACCCCTCATTTTCAGCAGGATTCAACGAGTCAAAGTGTGTATGCGAGTCGGTCTTCCACCCCTGCAATTCCAAAAAGGACTTCTTCTGTTCGCCGGTGAAATTCAACGCCGTCTGCAGGTAGGCGGGCTTGGAGTAGTTATCCGTCTCTGGCGACACAATGGTGTTGTTCAACCACATCTTGATACTCTTCAGCACCGAGTGGAACACGTTGTTGACAAAGTACCCGTTGGTGTCTTGCGACGGGGTCCCGTTCCCTTTGGTCATGTACAACCACAGCACGATGTAGGAATGCGACAAACTGATGAGGTCGGTGGAGAACTCTCCCACCTCGAAACGCACGGGGTCGATGCTGTCCTCACGCGGCGCATATTCACGGACATTCGTCGCTTCCGTGCTCAGGTCGATGGCCCCCACGTCAAAGACGTTGTACTGCGAACTCTCCACGGGCGTCTTCTGCCCGACGTGCTGCGTCGCACTGATCACCGTCGACTCCTGCGGACCCGCATAAGGGTGCGGGCCCACACCCCGACGCCTCTTACTCTTCATCACAGGCATCTCTCTTCTCTTTTTTTCAAATAAAGTCAAACGCTGTGGCGTCTGTAGCCGATTTGGACAATGACGCCGTCTTCTTCTTCTTCTTACTCCTCTTGGCCGCAGGTCCACCAGATGACACCGCTTTACGCTTCGTCCCTCTCTTGGCTTTCTTCCTTCCACCACCTGCGAGCTTCGGCAATAATGACATGAGAAAACTCTGTCCCTCCTTCTTTAAGGCTTTCTTGCTCGCCTTCAAGGCCTGGCCTTTACGCTTCTTCAGCGACTTCCGGGGATTCTTCTTATTCGCCACGTCAGTCAAAAATCCTGCGCCCGCGTTCAGCACCGCTGGCGCTATCACATCCTTGACAACTGCTTGGCCGCCGGCTTGGCTGCCGTCACCACCCTCCCCATCAACGGATTGAATACCTTCCCGATACCACCGCCCGTCTGAAACGGACCTCCTCGGAATATGTGCACATTGGTCAAACTCATCACGTCGTGTCGATGTTCACGGCACTTCCCTCAATGCCAGAGTGAGCGTGGTGACCCCGTTCTTCAGATTTAAGTTCTCCCCTCTGTCATCTGTGAGTTCGAACGCGATCTCGCTGAACTCGTTGTTACGCAGCGGAAAAAACTGTAGATGCTCAAACTCCGTGTTGATCTCCGTCTGGCCCGGCGACACGTGTATGGTCCGCATCACGTTGGACACGGAATTTCCCACCACGTGACCTTCCACAAAGTCCGTGTCAATGTAGACCGTGTTGAGGGACCGCGTGTCGTTGTGCCGCATGTCCAACGGGGGATTCGCATTGTTTAGCGACCAGTCGCCATAAGCCTTATCACTACCACCGTTCACCGTGTACGTCGTACGCGGTATGGTCACAGCCTTATCTTCCCCAATGTTCTTGGGCACGCGCACAAAGTCATCCCCGTAAAAATTCTGTCCTCTGAAAAATCCCATCGCCGTGGACTTTATCATCTTGTACTTGGTGAGAGCGGACGCATCCAACGCCTCGTAATTGGCAGGATCTATCCCCAATATGGTCGCCACACGCTTGCTGATGATCAAACCCATTTTCGGAGCGAAGGTTATTTTGTCCCGCTTAAACGACAAAATGACGTTGCCTGCAGGTACATTCGCCGCTCTAGCCACCGACGCCAACACCAAATTGTAGTTCAGAAACATGAAAATGGCCCGCAGCACCTCCATCGCCGTGTAAGGACCTTGCTTGCGTATCTCCATCAGTTCCGGCAAATAGGTGTACATCGTGTTCGTGCCACCTCAGTTGTTACCACCCAGATCCATTTCCACAAATTCTTTCGCCGCACCCGCCGCGGTATCCTTGTACACCACCGCCAACGAGCTGAAGGATTGATTCGGCGACGAATTGATCCTCTCCAGATTGACGTAGGTGTTCAACTTGCTCAGCGTAAACGCCGGAATGTCCGCCTTACTCTTGAACGGCTCGTAGTTCAGATTGTTGAGCACAAACCACAGCTGCGGCGTCGAGCTGGGCAACCACAAGTTTCCATTCACCGGCCGGTCCGCCAGCCCAAAGACATGCTTCATCAGATCCTTGTAGAGGTAAATGTAAAACCCTTGCTGTATGAAGAGTATCTTCCTGTTCACCAGATCAAACTTGAAAATCTGCATCCCGTTAAACACCAAAAGCGCATTCATCGTCATCAACACGCTGTGCAGCTGCACATAGTCATACTTGCGCTGGGCCTTGTCCTCCCCCAGGCTGTGGGCATCGGGCTTGACGTTCCAGTCCGTCCTGGCGTCAAACAAGTTGAAACAATACCAATCACCGTGGGAGGTATAAATCCGCTTCTTGGTCTCGGCGTCAGGCACCGTGCGCGTGTTCACCCAGATCAACGCCGTGTTGCGCGGGTCCTCTTCTCCCGCCGCCACCACGGGGGTGTCCCGATTCAACGGCACGGCCACCTCGGTCAGAGCCGCCTCCCAGTTCCCAAACAGACGCACGGTCCCGTGCGGCATGGGACACGTGAACAACGACGGCGTATTCTCCCCCGTCAGAGGGACCGTGTTGCTCGGGCAATGAAAGTACGTGTAATGCTTATCGTCTGCCATCCTCAGAGTGTCGCACTGGACTGAACCGTGCCGGCCTTGATCCACGAGTTATACTTGGCGGGCCAGACGGACCACTTGACCAGCAGTTCCTTCTGTTGACCCCGCCCCCGCTCCCGGATCACGCGCTCGATGCGATACACCCCACGCGTCGTCACCTTCTGAAGTTCCGGCTCATAAAACGTGCCCTTGATCGGGCGTCCCGTCGTCCTCCTCCAAACTGTACACGGGCGGCGACTGATTGACGTTGACACGCGACACCTTGAACACCTCCTCCGTCCAATTCTGCTCGTAACCCTTGGCAAACGTCCCCTTGGCCCGCGTGATCCGCACCTCGTCGCCCACCTTAAACTTGGGGACCACCGTCCTCCTGCGACTCATCATCCCGTCGTACAACGTGTGCCACACACGCTGCGCGTTCGACCACGTCACGTCCGCCGGACGCATCTTGATGGACCGATGCACCGCATGATTGTACCCGTCCACCAACTTGGGCAACACGTCCACGTACCGCCAGTCCTGCTGACGCTGGAAAAAACGCCACATCTTCTCCTTGAGGGTCCGGTTGAACCGCTCCGCAATCTGAGCCTTGGTCTGGTTGTAGGTCACAAAGTGATGGACTCCCTCCTTGGCCAAGAACGCCTGAAACTTGCGATTCAAAAACTCGGTGCCCGCGTCCGTCTGAAGGCGACGAGGCCGCCGGCCCGACGCCCCAAAGATGCTCGCAAACGCCGCAATCAAGCTGTCGCCCGACTTGTCCTTGAGCGGTCTCGCCCAAGCGTATTTCGACAGGACGTCGATCACGGTGAGCAAGTAACGGTAGCCATCGTTCTGGCGGCTTGCAAACTGCATGTCGACCAGGTCAGCCTGCCACTGATCGTCCATGTTCTGCACAAACACGCGACTCTTCTTGAACTTGTTCAACACCGGCCTGTGCAACGTGTACGCCAGCTGGGACCTCAACCATCTCGACGTCTTGGCCGGAGAGATGCCTTGCTTGCGCGCTGCGCGCGCAAGCCGTGCCCCGCCGCCGTAAGCCGCCGGAGAACTTGCGTCGTAGTACAGCCTTGACAAGATCCCACTTTCGCGGTCGGTCAACCCGGCCACACCCGTCGACCGCGTCGCCTGATTCTGCTTCTGCTTCCTTCGGCGTCCTCGTAGAGGCGGCATCGCGCACAATCACCGTACCGCCGCAACACGCCATATGAAGGTGGATTTTCTCGAACAGATGAGATATAGACAACTCTGGCATAATCAAACACGCCACGACTGCACGTTCTCCAACAAAAACACTTTTTTTATTCGGTTTCACTTCTACTTATATATTACAATTACACGTGATTATGCCCCAATCCCCAATCACCTTTTCTTTTCACATCATAGCAATAATAATAATAATAGGCATGCCCTAAAAAAAATAATGACAGTTCCGCCACAACGGAGGATCGAACTCCGGTCTCCTGCGTGACAGGCAGGGATGATAACCACTACACTATTGTGGCTAAAGCCACTGCAACTATCCATTCCTCTTTTTTTATCATCTAATACCCGTAGGGCAACGTGTCAAACGACCCATCCTGAACACGCGCGCGCTTGTCGTACACCAATTTGTACCGCTTCTGCTGGACGACCGACAACACCTCACGCCTCCTGTGATCGCGCACGATCTTGGCCGGATCCGTCACCACAATCTCCTTGCCCGGGTTGAAGACCACCACGTCCAACATGGACGCCAGGTTCAAGTGCTGCGCATTGCGGAAGTTCAGGGTAAAACCCCGAATCTTACACACCACCAGCCCCTGCGCCGTCCTATACGCGTAATTCTTAGGACCCGCCGACACAAACACCTCGATGTGATCCCCCTCCTTCAGCTCGTTTGTGAGCTGCCCAAAATACTTACCCGTCGGGAGGGACGCCTCACCAGGACGCGTCAAGTACACGACGCTATCCGTGTCAAAATAAATCACCCGCCGCCCCAACGTCTCCAAATAACTGTAGAGGTGCAGGCGGGCGTGGGAGGTGGTAAACCCCCCAATCACCACGTTCGCATTAGGCAACTGCTTCACAAACGCCTGCTTCTCCGCATACACCACATAGCACATGTCGTCGTTGAAAAACGTCAGGTTCTTCACCTCGTACCGATCGTCAAACAAGATGGCATACAACTCAGACGCGTCCGAACAGTACGCCGTCTTATTCTTGACCGGGTTCTGCGCAAATTTGCCCCACAACGAATTCAACATGAGTTTGGCCAAACTACGTATCCCCGGATTATACGCCACCGCCTCCGCATCCAACGCCACCCCCTCATGCTCAAAATAGTCCTCCACGTACCGCTCCCGCAATTCCACATCCTCACCCACCTCAGACGGCCACCCCGACGCCTCCTGCTTCTTCTTAGCGAAACAGTTGACATACTCGCTGAAAATTTCCTCCGACCTCTCCTCCCAATGCCACACCTCATAAACCTTCACCACCTCGTACCCCAATTCCAACGCCTTGTGAAATTCAGGGGTGTACCACACACCCATCATGACACGCTGAGCCGCCGCATGCTCACACCGCGTCTGCGACATCTCCACCGCACACGTCCGACACAACGGAAAATACAACTTACCGTTGCACTTGTAGGGCAACACCGGGATGTACAACCCCCGAGGAGGCAACACCGCACACTTCACCATACCAAACACCGACTCCAACGGCGGAAAATCCCGCGTGTAAATCACAGGATGTCCCACCGGATAGGGACGCGTCTTGTTGACAAACGGATACAACGACGTCACGTCCTTGTACTCAATGACCGTCCCTTCCGGCTGATCCGCCACGTCCACAAACAACTTCAAGGCGTTCGTGCGCCCCCCAAACATCCCTTCCCTCTCCGACAAGGGAGCAACCAGCTGCAAGCCATCCACAAACGCCCTCACCGCCTCCTCACTCGCCTTCTTCTTCTCCCAGCCACACTCCCACATCTCAACCACCACGTATCCTTCAGCCCTCAATTTCTCCACCTTGCGCGTCGTATTGGCACGCAACGCCTCCACACCCATCTTATTCACGGGATTCACCGTCTTCCTATTGGGAAAACACACACGACACCCGTGGAACAGGCACCCCTGAAATTCGTACACCTCCTTACGCTCCTCACAAAACCCGTCCACATTATAACCGCACACGCGCGCCTCCCCGTCCAGATGATTCCGTCCCGTACGGATCCCATACCCACGCTGCTGCTGTTCGTACTCCAACCACTCGTACGCGATCGCAGACTGCGTCGCCCCCGAACGGTATCCGCCAGGCGGTATCACGCCGATGGTCTTCGGCTTGAGAAAATTTGTGCGAAACACCCGCACACAAGCCGACGCAATAGTCAGACTCCCCTCGAAGGGATTCAACCCGCCCGTCTCCTCCATGAAGATCTCCCGAAAACGAAGACAACACCGCCTCAAGATGTCCACATCCGAAAGACAGTAATCATACAATTCCTTAGCAAAGTCAAACTCCTTACCCGCGGCCACCTGCTCTGCATGCCACCGCAAAAACTTGGCCCTTGCCTCCGGGTACATCCCATTGGGACCGTAAAACTTCGCGTCAGGGAAGGGCCCCACATACGCCTGGTTGGCCACCGTATTGAAAAAATGGGGGAAGTACCCCTTCTTCAACTCGTCCAACCCAAACGTGACCGGCAAGCGAGACAATGCCATGGGCAAGAAGTTTAACGAGTCTATAAACAATATCTCACCCACCCTCAACGAAATAATCTTACCCCCGTTCATGAGCGGCTCACACTTAATCCCCTTGAGCAACAACCACCTCAACACGAAGGTGCCGTCATACTTCCCAAAGTTATGCGCCAGCACCACCGTATTCTCACGGTCGTCCGTAAACAACCAGGAACAGAATTCATCGTTGGCCGCAGAACCCTTGAACGCCCACGTAAAACCACCCTCGTCCTGCGCCACCACCAGATTCGGCACATGCTTACCAGTCTCTTGCATACATTCATAGTCAAAGAAAATATATTCAACCTCTTTCGGCTCCTTGACAGGCAACACCTGCATGTGACACTTGTGCTTCCAAGGGACGACCTCCTTACACACCTCACACTTCTTTGTAAAACACACATGCGCCACGTTCTTCACGCGATACTCCTTGTTACACCCAATACACCGCTTGATTCTCTCACAGGTCGTCTTACCCCTCCTCCCATACCGCGTCACGTGCGCTTCAAAACACTTGACACCGTCAAACACCCGATGGCACTCGCGACACTGCACCCCCTCCTCCGCCACCTCGCCCCCGCCGCCACACACCGTCGTCCTACACTTCGCACAAATCCCATTGCACGAATGACACTCAAACCTATTATAAGGTTTCAAGCACGCGTCGCAAAAGTAGTCCCGCTTGAAAAAACCCTTTATGCACGTAATGAGACTGTAATGCTGATCACTCAGAAACAAATAAATCACAACGGGCGCAACCTTCCCATTATACACAGGCGTGAAAAAATGCTGCTGACTAAACACCACCAACCGGTATTGCGGCTCCTCCAACCCCCGATTCAGATACTCTTCAAACCTCGCCACCTCCGCCAGCGAACACAACGCATCCGGGTCGACCCCACTCGCCACACACAACTCACGCGCCTTCACACCCTGATACGGACGCCCCTTCTTACGAATCCGATCATACTCTCGACCCGCCTCCGCCGACTCGCCCCTCTTCTCCCTCGCCAACGCCAGCACCAAACACCGCACAAGACACATCTTGTCGTTTCCACCCACCTCTATTATCGATTTAGAATTCTTGGCAAAATCAGACACATTAAACACCCGACCTACCCCCCGCCTCTTTTTAGTCTTCCCCCCACCCAAAACCCGCGTCGAATCCACCCATATTACATTGACTTTGAAATTGTTATTGAGTTCCACATTCATACCCGACTGAATGACCCGCGACACCTCATCGTATATACGGTCAACAGTCAGTTCACTCTGCGGCATAAACGACAAACTAATGGGCTGATCGTTCTTTAAACCGTCCATCTGCATCACAAATCGAACTCTGTCGTCAGGGACACCACGCACGACCGTCGACAAGATGTTCGTCATCATACGATCTACCACCTCCAGGATATTATCAACACCTTGCACATTGGTCAGACCCTCGGGTAAGGTAAACGTATAATCTGATTCGACCGCCCCAAACCGATCTCGTCGGACGCGCTTGTTAATTGTATACATGAGCTCATCATTCACACTCCCACCAGTCTGATTTCTCACAAAATCAGGGTCTTCCCACACGTCCTCCCACCCCTCTGGATCCAGAGGGAGCAAGGCAGGACGTGCAGTCAACGGATGGGGCATGTAGTCTTCAAGCATTGGATTGTCAAGCCAATCCAAAAACAAATCGTCTACATCGTCCCAATTCATAGGTTCTTCATCATCCAGAAAGACCATCTAAAAAAACACAAAAAAACAACAACTTTTCTTTTTAAAAAAATCATTCCTTTATTTTTCCTCCTTTTTTCTTAAAAATTACATTCATAATAAGGTCTGACATCCTCATACGACGTATTTATTCTCAACGTGTCTTCTACATAACGACGATACAGTTCTTCAACAATCCAATCCTTCACCTACAGAATAAACAACAAAAACTTTACAACCGACACCATCCGACACGCACATAACGCCACCCCGTCTCACCCTCTATCATCCCATACCTCGCTCCACACCTCATACAACACATACGACAACAAATTCTATCCGCAGGCACCCCCGGAGGAAGCATCAACCGCAAATCGCGACATTCTTCACATTCCACCATCACCGACAAGACCTGCGACCAGGAAAAAAAAGACGACTAAAAAAGCTTCCTCACATATTCACCTCCTACAAATCTATGACACACCGATTTACACTTCAACGAATGCACACCGTCCACCAACACATCCCTATTCACACGCATCCAAACCCCCTCGGAGGTAAACTCCGACATCAAACAACACCGCACACACATCGTCACCAACACAACCTAAAAAACAAACCAAACAAAAAAAATCAATTCATATTCTGTGCCACCAGCTCCCGACTCGCCAAGACAAAATACACCTTACCACACTCTCTACACGGTACGGGTACACAATAATCATAAGGTTCAAATTTAAAATGACCCACGTCCCACACATACACGCGACATGTCAACCGACGCTCACAACCGTAACAATACGCCCGCGCCTCCTCACTATACCGCTCGACCTACAAAAAGAAAAAATCAACACACCATTATTACCGATTTTTTTTTCTTCACTTCACAAATATCGCAGACCCCGCATTCATCAACACATACATCGCATGGCCACATGCCGGACATATCGGAAAACAGGCCTGCCAATCACAACACTGACAAACATTCTGCAACTTCACATTCGTCATAAACTCCTCACAACATTTAAGACAAGACACATTCAACATCATAGCCCGCACCTACGAAAAAAAAATAACACAATCAATCGCTAAAATTCACACTCGAAACAATCCGTCAACCCAAAATCCGATACCATATGCTCCAGAAATCTATCCGATACTCTCACCACATATTTTTCACCACACACATCACATGAGACAACAGCATGTGGATTGGAATCACACGCCCTATACAACATCACATCAGACAAATTCACATATTTACAACACATTGTGCCGCACATGTCACACCATCTGTGAATCATTTGTTTGTAATCCTAAAAAAACAATAAACAACTTTTTTTCAGAATCAACATTTTTTTTATTAACCATTAAAAATTTAATCTAATTTTACAGGCGTATTTTTTTTCATCATGCACTAACTATTACAATCATTCCACAAAAGCTAATAAGTCAATGGTAAGATCCAACAATAACGCTCTTATTTTAGGTGTGCCATCTCCATACTTCTTCATATAAAAAACCTTCACCCTCTCCATCCAATTCAATCCCGTTCTCATAATGCACCGCTTTCTATACTTCTTCGATCTAACTAATTGAGCCCGCGTCATACTCCTTAACCACATCTATAAAAAATAATAAAAAATCAATCAAAGCAAATCGGTCGGATCCAATGTACATGCAAATTTATACATAGCATCTTTTAAATCAGCATCCTCTATCTTCCACCACACCCTAAACACCTTCACCACACCACCGCACCACTTCGCCACAGCCTATGATGAGAAACAAAATAAAAAAAATCGATCACTCCAAATTCGCCTTCAATCTCCTAAACAAAGCCCGATACTCAAGGCATATCCGATGAAACTCTTTACAATTCTTGCATTTCCAATGATCCTACAAAAAATTAAAAAATCATTTCAATGAAAAAAAGCCATATTATCCAACCACTCGGCATCGTCCACAATGTCCTTACACTCTATCACCCTACGTCGCCCATTCCTCAACACAGCTATCATTTGCATCATTTTAAACGTATCAAATTCTAAACCGACCCGCGTGCGTAACATCACCATCTACAAAAAAATAAAAAAAATCATTTTTTAGTGCCGAACGCCCTATCCACAGCCATCTTCATCAACCCCTCCAGCGCCTCTTCATTCATTGCTTCCACTATTGCATTTGACATTCTCAACAACTCTTCGATCGATACCCTCTGCCTCTTCACACGCTCAATCAATACATCCAACACCTCTTTATAGACATCACGTTCTAACATGCATCTTGTACATTGGATCCTTTCCACATTCTAAAAAAGGAAGATCAAAAAAACATTTTCAATAATATTCCACCACCAAGTCCCTCATCGGTTTCAACATGGCGCGCACACAAAACTCCAAATGATTAACCCTCAATTCCAACTCTTTCATCCTCTCCGCAGAAACCTATAAAAAATACACATAAACATAAACAATCTACCCTAACAAAAACGCCAAAACATAAAAGAAAAATCTACTCTTCGTTCTCACAAGCCTGTCACCACATCGTCTAATCCTCTGCGCAAACATCATGGTCTATAATAAAAAATAAAATTTCCGGTAGCTTGTTTCTTTCGCATATATTCAATAACCTCCTCCGTCTGCTTAATACAATGCGGGCACAACTACAAAAAATCAAATAAAATCACATTTCAATCTCATATATCTAACATAAGCAGCCACACCATTCGCTATTCGGTCAATCTAAAAAAAAAGAAGAATAGGAAGCCATTTCCCGAATCAATTCGTCTAATTTATCCTTAAGATTACAAAGCTCCATAACATAATTCTCATATTTCATCTCCCACATGTAACATCCCACGCATGCTTTCTCCTTCCTCACATCCACCCCCTAGTCGGAAAGGAAAGGAAAAAAATCAATCACTGCTTGGAAATACGACGCCTCTTACGCTCTGCCCTCTCTTTCTCCTTCACCACCACGCTGTCCACCAACTGATAATCATAAAAGGGATCCGACTCCACCTCCTCTCCCTGCTTATTTTTTTAAACACTGTCTTCATCCCTCTCGACATCACTCGATCATAACCCCTCCCCTTCGTATCATCCTTATACTTGAGATAATCCCTCGCCATCCTCTGGGGAATATATGCCCGAAACAGGGGGATGTTTTTATTCTCCAGCTCAAAAATATGGCCGTCGCCATACTTTGACACGTCGTCTATTCTTTTATAATTCAAGATGATGAACACCTCATGCTGTGGGACCTCGGCCCACTTGATGACATTTCGCTCGTCATATTTAGCAAACATCTCAGCGGTGATTTCAAACTACAAAAAAAGATACATAAAATACAAAAAAAATTACAAACTATCACCCCATTTCATACAATTTTTTTAAAAAAATAACAAATCAAATCAATCAACAACATCTCACCTCCTCTTCGTCTTCATCCTCGTCTTTGCTGGCAGATTCCTTCGCCGCCGCCGCAGCAGCACGCTTGGTGTACACACGCTTTCTGGTTCCCTTCGGTGCACCGGCGACAGATGCGGTAGCTGCAGCAGTCGCGGCAGATGAATTCACAGGGGTAGTCTCGGACTCTCCAGCTTCGTAACCGGTACTAGCAGATACAGCAGATGCAGCGGACTTGGGAGTCGAGGCATCCACGGGTGTCGGCGGAACCTCTTCATCGTTCGACGCCATAATGTCACTGACTTCTTTATCAGCAGCATTCGACACGTTGTTAGAAGCCATCTGCAAACAAAACAATCTATCAAACACCATTTCTAAATCAAACATCATCTTCCCATAATAATATTATACTCACTTCAACAAATTTGCTTGCTTTTCTTGAAAAAATATCCCCAACAGCTAAAGACGAGAAGATGCAACTTGTTTGCAACGACGAGCTCTAGAGCAAAAGTGACCAGTTGCGACCGACGCTAGCCCTTTATTACCGAGAAAACATGCCACGTATACACGTTCATTGCCCATGCGCAAACAATCTTGTCATAGGGGTAGGGGGGTACCCCCCTCTATACGCATGCGCACGCACGTAAAACCGCAGACCGCTATGCACACCATAATACCGCTCGACACGTTTTCACTCGCTCACTCTATTGTTGAGCACCGTCCTAAACACTCCACGTCGCTAGAATTCTCGAAAAAATACCTTTTTTTCTTACAAACCGAAGTAAGTCGTGCGATATTTTTTTTATTTTACAACTTACTTTATTCACATTCATCTATAACGCTCTTTTCTTTTATTCAAGCATGAGCGATTCGCCAAAAGACGCTGAACGCGAACTGACAGAAGCCCTCGCCAAAAACATAGAGTACAATGAACAAACCAACACGACAAAGGATGACGAGTGCATCATATGTCACATGACGGGTAATACACCGACGTCCACGCCGGTCAAAAACCCTAAACCTGCCGAAGAAACACCTTCAGCAGACTCGCCCTCCACATCGTCAACTGCAGCAGAAGCAGCAGCAGCAGCGACAACAGCAGCAACTGACGACTGCGAACCAATCGCGAAGAAGCGCAAACTAGAAGCGGTCATTCCACTACCGTGCACAACCTGCAACAGCTCTGAGAACATCAAGAAAATTCACCAGCACTGCTTCGACAAATGGATACTGACCAACACGCGCCATCCCAAATGCCCACACTGCCAGGCGGAACTGACCTTCACGCGTGAAGAAATCAACGCCATCCGCGAACGCCAGGGCCTGCCCGTTGAAAAAACGGTAACTGAACTTTTTAATTTTGATGAATTCTTTCACCTACCTCCACAATTTCGCGCTGTATTTTCCAATTTTCTACATATAAATTGATACCCGTTTTTTTCTACCCTCTCTTTTTCACAGCACATGTGCAAGATATGCGACTCGAGAAACATCTCCTTCTGTAAAAATACTGTAGACAAAAATTACATATTTTTCTGTAACGAATGCGGCCACTCTGACATCCTAGAGTGCCCGAAATGCTCACAAACACGATTCAGTCATTGCGCTATCAAAATGTATTGCACCTGCGGCGCGCACCGCATTCCGTCAACCACATACACGTGCATGTTTTGTTCCAATGCCATCAATAACTTTAATTACTCTTACCACGAAATATTTTTCGAACTTTATTATGACGAACCCCTAGTATGCAACTTTTTTTAAAATACTATATCCTTCCTCTTTTTTTTACAGTACACATGCGAGATCTGCGAATCCCACAACATCAGTTTCTGTAAATTAGAAAATGACTATCTCTTGTTTTGCTACGATTGCTCTAATGAAGACCTTGTAAAATGCCCGCAATGTAGATCACGCACACTGACAGACCACACCGTAACAATTTTCTGCACCTGCGGTAGACACCACCTGCCCAGCACCACAATACTATGCACAACTTGTCAATACAACTTTAATAATTTTAAATACTCTCACATCGACGACTTTCTCGAACGATACGACGTACCCGACATCTCGTGCACCTTCGTTCCTTAAAAAAACACTACATTTTTTATTTTTTTACAGCTATGCCCACAATGTAACAACCCTATTACGGAATACTTTGTCGCAAGACACGATCTGCGCCACGGATGCATAACGGTCCCGGCCATCGTTTACTGTAAAACGTGCAACTATCACATTATTATATACCCTTGTGACGACACCACCATGATCTCCATATACGAAATCAAACCGACTGCAACTCTCTTTCACCAATGCATCAACAATTGCTGCAAATGGAGAAAGTTATACCACGACGTGATTAACCGATACTTAATTGACATCCTCTCTGACTACGCACAACCTATAAACGGCATACAAGACCTCGAACAAGAATTTCAATTCTATTTTGGCGAAGGCGAAGATACATAAAAAATTTTTATTTCCATTTTTTTTTTTTTTAGATCATCTACGAGACTGACGAAGAAGAATTTTATTAATTAATTTTCCATTTTTTCTTGAATTTTTTTAGATTTACCTCTCGGCAAGAAGAAGAATCATTCAAACTCTTCACGTGCCCCTCAAATCCTATCAAAAATCTATATGCCACAAATGTCACAAACGTGGGTACAGACACAACACTTACTACAAATGTCACAAACGGACACTCGAAGGTCGATCGTCAACTGACACAAGCACCTGGTACCGCTATACAACTTCTATTTACATTTACTTTCGCTGCCAACGCTGCCAACAATACTATTACAACTGCTACGAACTAAACCCCCCCTATTCTACACGATACAGCTACCGCCACTTGGGATACCACTACTTGTAACGCCCTATTTTTTTTATTTCTTTCTTTCAGTGCACCAAGTGCAATATCTATCACACACGCCCCATAGGCACTGTGACACGCGCAAGATTAATTGCTTGGCTACCTCTTGAACTTTCACGATTAATCGACGAACCATTCCTCTTACACACCACATGTCCCGCATGTAACCACATCTATCAAACAGATTTTGTACCGGATGAAACTAACACGCACTATATCTATTCTGTCAATCACTAGAAGATGTACATCGTCTATGACTGCCCACATTGTAATGCCCACTGCAAACGATTCTCCAAAAGTCCTGCGACACAAAATTGCATTTTTTGCGGCTGTCGCATGATATGCCGCCGCCAACAGAACATAGGTATGAAAGAAAAAATTCTTTTTCCCTTTTTTATAGGACTTGTGCGTTTGCAATAAACGAATACCAAGACTCGGCAAGCTGTACTGCTGCGAATACACTTTTTTAGAAGACCAAAACACCTACCTATATAGGATATGCTGCACCGTCTGCCAACTCGACACCTACCTTTCTTACAATCTAACCACCTCAAAAACAACCTACGAATACGGTCGACTGCCTGGAAATCGCGACGATCTATACCCTTTTGGATACGACATTAACGACAACCACCACTACTTTTCGAGTTTCATACACGTCTTTCACACACACTTGGCAAGACACCACCGCGGGGACTATTGGTTTGTCATCAATTCTAAAATAAAGTAAACATTTTTTTCTATCCCCAGCCCAAACTTCTTCTCAACATCCTGTTCGGAAAGATTTTATACACCCCACACGCCACACGACAACTGCTACACCCAACCGACTACTATGATATCGATTAAAAAAACAATGTAAAATAGATTATCTCTTTTTTTAAAAATGCTGTACCTCACCATTTGTAATTTCCATTGTATGCAACTGCTAAATAAAATGGCGACTTAACCTGAGATGTCTGCGTTGTGTGACACTAATTTATATTTTTCCCTATGGTTGATCACTAAAAAACGCAAACACCTCGCAGTTATTTATCATGCGACGTGTCAAGACGACGATTTACTCCTCGTGCTGACCCGTCGACAGATTAAATTACCGTTCTCTTGAAAAAAAATCTTTTTTTCCTTTTTTTCAGGTCCGTCCCCCGTTCCGCTTTAACACTCTTTGTGTCGGCTACAAATACACTAATGTCATTCACAGTGTACACCCCGACCACTATGGCGGGATTAGCTACAAAAAGGTTCCCATTTACAGCCGCGACATTGCCCGTCTCGACACTTGCCAAATTTGCAACGTCATACACGGACAGTTCTTTCCTTTACGCGACCCACGAGACCACCTCTTCTGCCCCAACGACACACACCGACTCACAATTGACACCGCCGATCTAACGCGACCCAACGACGAATACCGCGAAGACTATGTCGACGCGCACTGCATGAACTGCGGACTGACCCTGACATTCTACATTCACGCAACAACTCTCAACGTACACATATTGGATGCCAACTCCGACTATGACAGCGGCATAGAACGCTACGCGAGACAATTCTACTTGGAAAATATCGTTGATGCCCCACTTTCTTTCACTTGACTTGCAGATTACGTATGACCTCTACATTGATGAATGCCCCCAATGTAGCGTGACTTATTATAGCTGGACACAAATTATTGACAATAGTAGTTTAGACCACATTGAAGGACCATTACCCGATCTATTTTATGTCAATTTCAACTGCAATTGCAACACGATCTTTTGCTCCCCCTTTAAGAGAATGGACGTTTCAATCGATAGATAATTTACACTTTTCATTTCAGGACACAACCCTCTTGACAGAAGATGAAATGAATATATTGGAACGTGTAATCAATCGCATACTCGAAATCGTTTATATGGAAAAATGATTAAAGCATAACGAAAACAGCTGAAAAAATCACTCTTTTCACCTTTTTTTTTTTAGGGCATCGTATTAGGAGAAATGGTATATCACACCGATTTTCTCTCGTGGCTAGCACATGCTGCATTATTACACAACCTCGAAGTAGAATATTAACACATGTATTATTTACTTGCTAATAAAAAATTGTTTTTAATCCAATACTGTGTCGCGTGTTCTCTGACCCACATCGGTTACAGCTCACAACTCGTCGTTGGCGGAAATGCGGTTATTTTCCGGCCTATTTTTTGGGACCGTTCGCTACACTGTAGCGAACGGCCCCAAAAAATTTAACGGCCGGGGGTTAAAAAATAACCTTGTGCATTCCGACAACGACCGTTGAAATCCGAGACCCCCTCCTTGATATTCCAGCGCTTGCTGCATTCCAAGAGAGTACTTGTCACGCGTTTCCTGTAATGGATACACAATATATATTATTAGCTTTTGCCCATATATGGATCTACATTCCTGAGATTTTTGTCCCTAGAATCCCTTATTTACTACTCGTATTCATAATACGCTTACTTCTTGACTAACACCAAGACATAGCGGAAATTGTTTGGAGCTCTCCAAGGAAAGTCAAAATAATTAACAATTACGGAAACAAAAAACATTTGCAACTTTTTTTTATTGATGTACCATTATTATAAAATAATTGGTAAACAAATTTAGACCAGTTGAAACCTTAGAATAATTAAAAAACCCTTTTTTATCTTTTTTAAAGCAAAGCATTGTCTGCGTTTTCTGATCAAAACATTTTTGTACAAAGCCTAACTGTGATTTCCAACACGCCAACAGCAAGCATATGGCGTGATTTTCGGAGGAAACTTCACAAGTTGTTCTTTCAGTTTCAATTCCAAGTAAACTGCAACTGCCTTCACGGAACTATTTCAAGGT
>JAOBYH010254408.1:0-16829 GCA_025403525.1 Umimayanthus kanabou | reverse complement strand
AGTCTTAAAGACTGAAATACGTTGAAGTTTTACAATATTATTTAATATATGGTAACAAAATGAGAGTATAAAAAAAAGTTATACTAGAAATATTAAAACTATTTATATAATCTATGTATGTAATTGGTTTTAGAAGCGCCAGCGCGCGGAGGTTGCTTAGAATCTGTTTATGACCACGCTGCCACCTCTGAGCACGTGGCGCATTGATTAACCTCGTGGATATTGGGGAGAATAACATTTGGTGAATTATTATCGAACATAGAAAAATATGAGGATGCCGGAGGAACACACGCACTTGACACACACACACACACACACACACCGGCAGAAAAAAAAAACACGGCACAGACATGAGACCGAGCCGGACTCAAAAGAACTAGCGCACAGACTGGGAGGCAAACAAACAAACAAATTAATCAGTCAAACAGACGAATAATGAATGAGGCTCTGTTTAAAGCAACATACAGATAAAATATACATTACAATACAATACAATAAAGAATACTAGAAGAAAACATGATTATAACATAGAGTATTGGCATAGAATTATGCGTGGCATCCAGATTGTGGGTACCACATGACCAGACCCAACCAGGCTCTTTCTCTCGGGAGAGGGAAGAATCTGGGGACAAGGTTGTGCGAACTTTTAGCCATTTAGGCTCGTTGACACTATGAAGATTGTTTTGTTCTGCCGTCAATCGAACACAACAACAGCAACAACAACAACTGACACTTTGCTGAACTATTCTCTTATTGGTACAAACTTTTTGCTGCTAAATACTTAATATAGGAGCAGAAATAAAAAGGAATATAAAAGTACTGAGATCACAAGTGCGGCGATTCATAATTATGTCAGCCGGATAGTTTACAAACTACGTCAAGCACAACAGATCAACAGACTACGCGTTTAAAACCAAATGGAACCAATCACGATTCAGATATCTGCAGCCGTGCATGCATTTCGGTTTGTATTAACACCGCTCCAACCAACGAACGTGTGGCTTTGTTTGAAAATGGATAACCCTTGGGCGAAGCGACGGAAGACGACGTGGCAGATCTTTAGCAGTAAAATAAACAGAAGTATTGAGTAAAGACAACAAGCGTGCTCAACAACTTCAGACAAACAGTGTTATTAAACCTGCTTTTGTCGATGATTTCAAGTACCTTGCCTTAAATGTGACAAATCCGAGCAAAACCGCTGGCGCGTGAAACGTCAGTGTTACACCCAGGTTTATCAGCACGGCGAGAACAGACCATATCAACACCCTTGTTAGTGTTACACCCAGGCTTATCAGCACGACGAGAACAGACCATATCAACACCCTTGTTAGTGTTACACCCAGGCTTATCAGCACGGCGAGAACAGACCATATCAACACCCTTGTTAGTGTTACACCCAGGCTTATCAGCACGGCGAGAACAGACCATATCAACACCCTTGTTAGTCAAACCACCCGTTTAGTTTGCTCGTCAACGCAGAAAAAAACAGTATTTGCAAAATCAGTCTTTAAGTATTAAATACATTTAGTTCGTTTCGGTTTGTTCGAAATTAAACCCATTTTGCACTCGCGCGTGTAGCCCAGCGCCTCTGCGTTAATTAATGTAGAATCTCTTCTGACCGCTGAGTGATAAGTTTTCAATTATGGACTGGGAACAAGAGGATAAATGCGAGTTATTAAACTTGGTGGAGCAGCTCAGTTCACTTTCAGTTGCAAAATGCGTATGTGTCATTTTTTATTGGTGTCGTAAAATTCATTTCAAATGGACAAAAATTTGCGAAAGAAAAAAATTGGCGCTGCTAGAAAAAAGGTGAGTGAACATCCGATCTCTAAATGACCGCGATTGCAGTAAAGTGCGGCGAAACATTGCTTTCCGATACACTAAAAAATAAGGTCGTGTAACAAATCGGCGAATGGGTAAGATTTTTATGAAGAAAATGTTGCAATTTTTTAAATAATGTTCAAAAACTTGTCGCAACGTTGTTACGCGTTGCACAACTTGTTGTCCGGCGTAAAAAAGTTTGTGTCAATCTTACGCGAAAAAATGTTGCGCTAAATGTTTTTGCTGCGTAACTTCACCATAATCTGAGGCAACAGTCGCTTTCAACCTTCATCAAAATGTAGCTATTCTACTGTCTTCTGAAAAGCTTTTGAAAAAAACACTTGAATTGGTTAGAACTGTTTAATAAGTCTGCCAGGACGTGGAAGTCAGCTAGCATCTTTGAAGTTTTTTAAAACAGCTTGTTTAACACTTTTGCAAAAGAACCGAGAGAAAAAGTGAAACGATTTTCATCAAAGAAAATGGCAAGTCCGCGAAGTAACCAACAACAGTTGCAATAAAAAACATAACTGGTACAAGACGCATGAAAATTAAGTTTTCAACGTTTGTGAATTTCAGTTGCCTTTTTGTTTGCAAACAAAAAGCTGGCCCGATCGGCGGTGAATAGATATTTGGAAGCTCAGGGTGACGTCAACAATCGACTCAATTGCGATGCGCAACAGCTGCATGACGTGCAAATTTGGATACCGGTATATCTTTTACAGAAGAAAACAAATTGTTCCATAAAATAAATACCAAAACAGCAATTGATCATTACAGAAGTTCATAAGTAATACGTGCCTTCTGCAACTAATTGCAAAATATACGCAATTCATACGCAAATACACGCAGAATACATGTATGCGCATACCGTATTTACTCGAATAAGTCGCCGCAGCGCTTATTTATTGTTCGTATCTTCGGTGCGGCGCTTATTCGAGGGCGGCGCTTATTTAAAAATCTTATACAACAAAGACAAAACATTTTGATTGTAAAATTTCATTTACTTCATGAGTATTTTTTCATGGCTTACCGACTTGAAGCTAACCTAACTTTTGGTATCATAACAGCCTCGTCAAAACTTTTCGGAGGGTTTTCAGCAACTCTTCACTCGATGTCAATCCTGACTGTTGCTGAAAGTTCACAAGATCTAACACAGGATGCACTGAATGAAAGAGCATCACCTTAAACTGAAAAAAAACATAACTTTTAATAAAATTAAGTTACCATGGCTGGCTTAAAACGGCATTGCACCGATTCCAGTGTATTTTTTATTATTTTATGGAAATACTCGAATAAGCGCCGCAGCTTCGGTGCGGCGCTTATTCGAGGGCGGCGCTTATTAACTTTTCCGCTCTATGTGCGGCGCTTAATCGAGGGCGGCGCTTATTAACTTTTCCGCTCCATGTGCGGCGCTCATTCGGGGGCGGCGCTTGTTAACTTTTCCGCTCCATGTGCGGCGCTCATTCGGGGGCGGCGCTTATTCGAGTAAATACGGTAACCCCTTGTCCAGACTGCGACCATCGAAACGGACTGTTTTTTCTTTACAACTTTTTATTGTTTTTTTCAAACAATTATAAGAAAAACTGTTTTTTCCCTTCACCCTGCTCCTTGGCTTGTCTATGAGGAGAGAGTTTATAAATGGTGAGCAACTAGCGTAGCTAGACCAGTGTGGTGGCAACCTTATTTGGGGCTGTAGCTCTGGTCTCTGATGTCACGCAATTAGTTGAACATCATTATAGAGATAAGCGCACAGCTCGAGTGCTCAGGGTCTTCTGCTGCAGAGAAACCGCCATTTTGAAAAATACCCAGAAGGCCCTGGGGACGATGTTGCGTGTTGGCAAACATGGGAGCGAGGCTGGTGGAACCTCTTACTTTGTTGTAAAAATGTCGTAAACTTTGAGTAAATGGCTGATAGTGGCCGAGATGAAAAGTTGGCTGCGGCCAGAAAAAAGGTAAACCAACTGAGATCACTCGGATACAAAATCTTTTGTTTGCCAGCTTCTCGTCTGTTTTCTAACTGTTATCTTTGATTGTTTTAGCTGAAAAAGTTTCAGCAAAAGAGAACACCAACTTCGAGTCCGGCAGTCAAGAAAGACTTGAGTTCAGCTTCCACTTCCTACACATCGTCAGCCGATTCGTCGAGTTGTGGGCAGCGATTAGAAACTGAGGTAAGAGTATCAGTAAGCTATATACCTGTACTTGGTAGATGGCTAACTTGTTGTCAAACATGGCTTTCTTAAAAGTATGTGAAATAGATTTCGAATAATCATGATTCGCGAACACTCAACAGTCGGTGGAAACCTGCTAGTGTAAAGTTCAATTGACCTGCCAGGATTTCCAAATTCTCGAAATCGGCTTATTGTTTGAATCTGATCTTGTGGAAAACGTTTATTATTTGCGAAAACCTTTATTTTGAAGATCCTCTGCAGTTTCTATGATGAGTACACATGTTTGCTACTTCGGGCGATTGGGCATTTTGTGGTTGGCTGATTGATGTAGCGAGGTTGCATGACCGAATCAAATATGTGACTAAATATATTATGTCTGAATCAAAAGTGGTCTCTTTAGCAGTTAATTAATCCCTTACATAGATTGTTTACTTGTGCCCAGGGATGGTGATTTGGCCAGAACAAAAAGTTCCTTGTTTCTCATCAGAATTTTTTCCAAAAAAAAAATGATTAATTTCGTTTATTGTTTTATTTTTGGTGAGGTATTTATATACACTCAACCTGATTGCAACTAAAAATGAAGAAATGTTTGTCACTAGGATCCTAAGTTTTTTCCAGTTCTTTTGTTGTTTTGAATGTCTATTGTGCATGCCAGTGGCAGAAAACAAAGATTATCATCTGACATTGGCAATGACAGCAGTCAATTTGCTTGGCTCTCATTGTAAAGATGTAAACAACATACATTTATTTTTTTGAAAAAAAAAATAGGATACAAAAAGATTGCTGGGAAGCTATTTTGAAATGTGGGCACTGATGAGAAATAGAGAATTTTTATTATAGATCTGACCTAAGTAAGGCAGCATGGGGCCCCAAGGTTTTAAAATGCTGACTAGTAATACGGAGATCCTGAGTTCAAGTCCTCTGCCTGCCTGCTACATTGGTGTATATAGACTGCAAGTAGGGGTTTTTGATCCTTATGATTTATTATGTGTATTGTAGCACTGAAAAGCCCCTAATGGAGAGCTGACATTGGATATGTATTATTTTGTATTGTATAAATGTCCATTTGTTTGCCCTCGCAGGCAGTGAGAGTGCTCAGTGCACTGTAATGCAGAGCGGTGTATGATAAAAGATTACAACACGGTGGTAAAATTAATAAAAGCGAATAAAAGTAGGAAAAAATCATGTTTAAACCTCTAAAATTCTAAAATTGTTACTGCAATTTCATGCTCTGTGGAGATCTTCAGACTGAATAGATTAAATTAAGGGAGTTCTTTTAAGGGTATTTGAAGTTGCAGGCATAAAATTTATTTTCATGATGGCATTTAGCCAATAGCTCAGATCTTTTGTTCAAGAGGGAGTCCTTAGGGGCGTTCAGGATTTCCATTATTTTATATTGTATAAAATTTAAACAAAAGTACAGTAAAAAGTTGTTTTTGAGGCAGTTCTGTGACACATACAAATGGTCATATCAGTTCTCTTTACCAGATATTAATAGTGTCTGGATTTGTGTGGAGTGAGGAAAAGCTAAAAGAAATTATTAACTACTAGCAGTTGTAACAGACCAACCTTTTAAGTTGTTTATGGTTGGTGTTTCTAGGGAAAAGGTGTTAATTTTTTCAGGCATATATATCTGGCTCTGCAGATGAGATGTACAAGAAATCTCTATTATATTTATGTATTGTCTGGAGCTATGATTTTTAATCATTTTTGTCAGAAATAGTTGCACCATTTTGAAATTGTCTGCTGGCTGACCAAAAGCTAAGAATCTCAGTTGTAGCTGCATTTATTTCCTAACTGAATTGCGCTTGGTACTCAATTGAGTTTGACTTTTAACTTTTTTAACTGGCAAAACTGATTTTCTACAAAAAATACCATTTTTTTATTTGACCCAAAGTGTAAGAATTATAGTTTGTCCCAATGATGTATTAGTTTGGCCTGGGTCTGTGTCTGGCACATCTGAAAGCATCATAGCAAAGAGTTTTCTGAACAAAATCCCAGAAAACAGTGCTGTTAGACTAGAACTATGCTGGCCAATTATAATGAAATTTATCGAGATCTAAGAAGACTATAATTTTGTTTTGTGCATGGAGAGAGGTTGTATGGGATATATAAAGTGTATGAGTTACAGAAAGTGTGAATGGATCTAGAGATGGACAGTGCATATACAAGTGCAATGCTCATAATGTTAGTCTCACAATCATTGAACATGAATCCAATTGTGGTAATTCATTGATGAGGATTACAATCATTCAATGTTAGATTCAAATATACCATTTATAGTATCTTTCTAAAATAAGCTAACAGTATGCATGGCTAATTAAAGTAGATTGTTTTGTTATCATGGTGACTCAGTGACAGAAGAGGAATGTATCTCATAATCTACTACAGAATAATGATTTCAGGGATAGATCTGAACATCTAAAGCTAGATGGCTTTTGGGCTTAATGTGACAGTAGCCAAAAAAATATAATAATAATAATAAAAAAAAAGGTGTGTTTCTAAGCTGTGGGAAGTAGCTGAGACATGACAATTGCAAACAAGACCCAGAAGAACTGGAGAGAATCGCACAATAATAATAATAATAATAATAATAATAGCAATATAATGATAATGATGATAACAGCTCAACAATAATAATTATAACAATAATGATGATGAATCCAAAGTAATAATATTATCAAGAGTTGCTTACCACCCTGTTGAAGACCTGAAAGTTTAAAGTGCCTTTTAAAAGTTAGCAGTAGCAAGAATTGGTTTGTGTTCACCAAACATTTAAGGCATTCAGTACATGAACTTAGGAATTACTCAGTAGTCAACTTGTATCAGATCTTACTTTCTATTATAGCATGTCCAGCTAACCAAAGATTAAATGATTTGAATACAGATATCAACCATCTCAAGTTATCAGAAATAATCTATGGCTGTGTATTTGCATACTGTCTAGTAACAATTATTAACCCAAAAGGCAATCTTATGTGTTGTGAAAGTTGCATGTAATGATGTTCCAGATATTAAACCTACTAGTTATTAACCCTTTCAGCCCAAAACACAACAAATGATGTGTTGCTGAATTCTCCTAAATGGTATCCATACTTTCCTTTTAAACAGTTTGGGAGAATTTAGCTTTTAATAATAATAATAACCTTTTATCAGGTAGCTCTCTCACTAATAAATGATTTTCAGAAAGGACCTAAATTACCGATTATAAAAGTAAAAAACAATTAAAAACTACATACAGTATTACAAGAATTATCTATTACATAAAGTAAAGACTAGGGCTAAATCTAACAATTACATTAAAAAATTGTGCATTCTCCGTTTAAAAACCTCAAACTTGGTTGCACTTCTATTATCTTCATTGAAATAGTTCCAGTCCTTAACAGCATGGTAGGACAGCCTCTGTTTTCCCCAGTTGCTCTTTACTTGTGGGACATGAATCATGTCCTTGTTTCTGGTGTTGTAGCCATGAACGTCTCTGTGTGTTAGAAGCTCCATGGAGTGGTACGAGAGATCATTCAGGCATTTTCACATTGGATATGGCTTGCAGTACATGTGATCAATTCATACATTCTCACAACAAAACCGCCAATATTGTATTGATGTTGTAAGGAGAAGATGGATGTTGATAAACTGGCTGGGGCCGTTTCAAAAGGGTTAAAGTAGAATTCCACGAACCAAAAGATCGCCTGAAGATTTAACCTCTTGGAAGTGTGATTTCCTGTGTCTGAGTATGATATATAATACTAGAAATATTTTTATATAAATATACCTCTGTATTTTTTTTTAGGCAAATGATGTGGTTGCAGATAACCGTACCATCTCACCAGAGAGGAATTCAGTTCCTGAAAGGTGGGTTCCCTGTGGAAGATACAAACTGTTTCATATTATCACTCAGAACGTTGAGGCAAAGTGGTGTGATGTGACCCAGTATTATAGAATAATGTGTATGCTATGTATAAATCATGTACAGTTTTTGTTCAGACTTTAGAGTATTGAAAAAAATACATTTTCGGCATTATATTAATGTACCTGTGCAATCGAAATTGTTTCCTCACACCAGGGCTTTTGTCATCCTGTTTAAGTTTCCATCAGTTAGCTTAAATTCTCATTTTAGTTGTTAATCTTTGAGTTTTCTGGAACATACAATCAATATGCAGTTTGTTTTATATTGCTTAAAATTGGAAAAAGTAATGTATCAGGTAAATGAATAAGATTCAGTCTTCTCCCAGACACTACATAGCATGGAAAAATGATGCAGGTTGCAGGATCCAGCATCTTGTTGCCCTGGGATCCTGAGGGGAACCTGAACAGGGGACAAGCATTAATGATGTGGTGCACTGTTTGTAGTCTACTGCACGGGCACTATTCCGAGTCGGTGGCACCAATCTTAGCTAGGAACGAGGCAGTTTTCGCCCAACTCGATCTTAGGTGGTTTAGGCAAACCCAGGCATTGTGGGGAGGTCATGGCCGGGGGGCTTGTTAGGTAGACACTCTATAAACTCCTGCAAGGTGTTGCTGCTGACAGCCCACTAGTTGGCCCAGCAGTCCTCAATCCATGATGGTGACAGTGGATTAGAGTTTGCAAGGGCTCTTGCTTGAGTGGAGAAGGTTTCTCGGTGAAGTCGCTGAGTTGGTGCATCAACTGGGGTTGGTAAGGGTACCAGGGAGTCGGGCTAGAAGGATTTCTCCGCAAGTTTAAGGACTGCATAGTTCTGCCTGATGTGGCTCGGCACAATGCTAGCAGCAAGGACAGGTAGTGTTTCAACAGGGGTTGGTATCAAGCAGCTGGTGATCAAGTGGAGGGCCTCGTTGATTGCGGTGTCCATGAGCTTGGTATGGCAGCTGTGGGCCCAAACCAGAGCAGCATACTCCGCTGTGGAATAGACAAGGGCAAGAGTAGATGTGTGGAGGGTGGTGAAGTTCGCACCCCAGGTGCTCCCGGCCAATTTCTTTATCAGGTTCACTCTTTTCCTTGCCTTGTTAGAGTGGCTCTCGATCAAACTTGAGCTTCAAATCTTTGTGCATGATGGTAATAGACCTGTTTGCAAGTCAGTGAGCTAGGTGGAATATGGAGCACACTGTCTTGGATTCACTAAGCTGTAGGTGCCACAGGTGGAAGTAGCTGCTTAGGGTGACCAGGTCTGCCTCAAGGATGCGCTCGATTGAGTTGAAAATACTGGAGACTCCAATGGCCCTATAATCTGCATACAGGAACTGCTTCGAGATGGTCATGGAAAGTATCCTTTCATTAGTTTTTAGGTAAGGAGATTGGTCAGTGCATGTAGCTCGAGGGTTTGTCGGCAGGCTTGCGCTACTTGAGAATGGCACAGACATTTGTCTGCTTCCAAATGACTTGGATCATAGTTTTCAGCAGGCAGTCTGGCAAGAAGGCACACAGCCAGTCTATGGCTCGGAGCCTAATGTGTTTCAGGAATTCGGGTGGAGTCTGATCAATGCCAGGCACTTTGGCATTCTGTAAACAGAGGCTGGCTTCATACAGCTCTTCACGTGCAATGTTATAGGATAGGCTGGTAGCTGACGGTGCTGCAAGGTTCTTTTTTATCTTTGCGTTGACATAGTAAGAGTGGGCCTTTGCCTCCTTACTCTTGTCCTTCCACTTGCCGTTGTTCACTATCACGGAGGCGATCGAGTCTGTGGACACAAGGCATGGTTTGGGTTTGCTGCTCCGGCCTGTAAGGTGTTTAACAGTTAACAAGGTTTTCCGGCTTGAGTGCATGAAATATATCCTGCTGACAGTTTCTTCCCATCATTTACAGTGCTTTGCATCAAGTACATTCATCAGCACCACACTATTGTCTTTCTTTCCATCTCCTTGGGTAATATTAAGGTCAGAGAGCGCAGCTTTACAGTCAGCGTCCCAACATGGAATATAATTGGCATGCCTGCCTTGTGGGATAGACTCTTTGGCAGACAAGGATAGCATTCTCATGAAGGCTGAGTAGACCTTTGACTTGTCACCAGTTGGTTGGGGAAGGAATGTTGTCAGGGCATCTGTAAGCTCGCCGAACTTCTGCCAGTTGGCTTTTCTGAAGTTCCAAAAAAAATGGTGAAAGTGGGGAGGGGTGAAGGAGGGGAGAAGAGGTGGGAAAGGTGATTTTGGCCAATTTATAGTTGTTTCAAATTTATATGTATTGTACCACCCAACAGTAAGTAATAGTGTCATTTTTTTCCAGTGACTTCTCTTCAACAGAGAAGATCCGCCAGATTGTAAGTACACTTTCATCTTTACCATGCAAATTGATTCATTGTCAATTCATAGCCACCATGTTTTCCCTTATAATAAGAAACCCCCTTGTTCATGAATGTACATTTGAATGATTACTGGTATGATAAGTTTTATATTATTTAGTAAATTAACTGAAACAGAAAAAAACCCACATTTGACACAAGGAATCGTCATGCCCTAATAAATCCTACTTTTCCAGCTTTTCTGCATTCTAAATAGTAGAAATTTAAAATAACTTGGTTTTAGCGGGACTGAATAGAATCCCTAGAATAGCCTTATTTTCTAAACAGTCACCTCTTAAAATCCCTACTTTTAATAGAAATAAAATTCCTAGTTTCCCCCAAATGTATCACACATCACAATGGCCATCATACCTGCTCTTGCACTCTCTTTGCAAGACACTTTCTAATAAATAGATTTATTGAAGGATATGCATAAATTATATTAATTTACAGAACAGTAACAACAAGCACATTTACCTTATTATTTTAATAACAGTGCAAAGATCTAAATGGACTCATGAATGAGGTTGGTTGATATATTTTTACTAGTTGATTAAATTGGATAGAAATGCACGAAGTGACAGGAACAGATTATAGAGTATATAATTATTCAGTATATCTTTTTGGATTTTCACTGGTGCAACAGAATAATTTTCAAAGTGTCAATAAATCAGTTTATGATTATTTTTGTAAGAAGTATTTCCTTTTGTGGTATCCTGTTTTGTGGTTGTTGTACATTTATGGAGAGCGATGGTTACCATACACTGTAATTGTTGTTTGACTTAATACTAAGGACTAAGTAGAAAGTATGCATGTAGCCTTTGTGGGAAAATATTATGGATAGGTGGACTAATTTGTCTGCCAGACTAGATCTGCTGAAAGTGACCAATACGATAGGTTATGGTAAGTCAGACAGACAGAACAGAGCAGTGGGTATATACTAGATGGACAAAATGATGGGTTGACGGATTAGCTGAAAAGTAGAATTGATAGAAAAACAGATTAATTTAAAAACACTTGTGACAAGCAAAAACCTTTCCACAGTTCTACATATACAGTAGATAAAGACTGAGAAAACATTTAGACAGATAGACAGCAACAGACTGACTGACTGACTGAGATAGACTGTCAGACATGATACATCATACTTCGACCAGTGCCATACAGGCAGACAGACAAGCAGACAGATGGCAGATGCTGACCAGTACCAGACAGACAGATAGACAGACAGATATATGTTGTAGTTAATTTTTTATTTCAGTTATATTTTAATTTTAACTAGTTATTTTTTTTCTAACTAGTTAATTTTTTTTCTAACTAGTTAATTTTTTAAACTACATATTATCATAAATTAAAATATAAAACAATTTTGTCTCCATTCCTATCCCTAACCTTTATCCTAACCCCAACCCTAGCCCTAACGCAAACATTATCCTAACCCTAACCCTACCTGGGCTTGAACACCCACCTTACATCTCCTCTCTGGATCACTAGTCCGCTGCCTTACCAACTGAGCTAGAGAGGATTTGGTGCCAGAGCTTCGTATTTTTGGTATACACAAGCATTATTCAAATATTTAACTAGTTAGAAAGAAATCAACTAGTTAGAAAAAAATTAACTAGTTAGAAAAAAATTAACTAGTGAAAAAAACAAAAATTGTTATTAAATAACTGAAAATAAAAAATTAACTGCAACATATACATGAAACTTGGGACAAGAGGAAAGAAAAGATGTGTCCACACATAACTGAATTGTAATCAGAAACAGGTGTGAGTGACTGGCTGAGCAAGTGTGTCTTGTTTGTTATCAGGATTTATTGATTAATGGTGATCCTGTCATCAACGAGATTGAACTTCTTGAGGTGAGAACACATAATTTTGCTTTTAATTAGGGCATCAGATGGAAGCATTAATTGTTTTGTTGTGCAGCATTATGACTTCAGTTGTTGTGTTTTGTTTGATTTTTGTTTTCTTGTTAATCTGAGCATCACTCCTTTGCTATTAAATAGATACTTTTGATATCTTACAATAATTACATTTAATGTTAATTATTTTTTTCCCAATGTAGAGAAAAAATCAAGAACTTGAGGACAATGTTCGTTCACATAAACGATCAAACCAGCAGTTGAATAACCAAGTTAATGAACAGGTTTGTCTTCATAATATTAAGATTAATAATAATTATAATAATAATAATAATAATAATTGTAGTAATAATAATGATGATTCCATTTAAGGTCATTCCTTATGTACAGTAATGCAAAATGTCTTAGCTGACTTCATAATTTCAAAAACTTTACCATTTGTCTCAAGAAAATCGTGTTTATGCTACTTTTCCTTGGAAAGTCTATTCTGAGTTCCTTGCACTTAAGTGAGTTCACTTTAAATCTTTACCTTGCTCCTCAGGGAGAGGGACAAATTTGTTCAGAGCTCTACATTTTGCTCTTCAGGTGGGGAGGAATGAACAGTTTGTCTTTGCCTGTTATGCAATGTAGGGAGGCAGAACCAAAATTGTAAACACTCCTCGGGGTGGGGGTAGGGAGGATGAGGGTGAGGAATGAATAAGTTCAACTTGTAGTAATACATTTAAGACACACTTGAGTGCTTGTTACATGTGGTTTTGATAGGGAAGCTAGCCTGCTCACAAGAACACTTACGACCCCAATAACATTCATGATGTTTGTGTAGAACAGCAAATTGTGTTAGACCAGCCAATGTGGCTAGGTATTTCTATCAATAAGTATTATTTTGGTGAGACTTTAGGCAAGTTGATAAAAAGAAAACCATTTTAACTTATTCTCAGCGAAAGCAGATCATTCATCTTCAGGAGCAGATAAAGAGGGTGAGTGACACTGATTTCAAGACCAAGAATTTTTCTAATATCTGGAAGATTTATTTACCAGATAGCCAGTTTATTATTGATAATTAGACAATTGTGTACATGTTTGCTCAAGAGACATTTGTTATGGGAAATTTTTTCCCTCCACTAGAGCACCAAACTGATTACGTTATAAATACACAAACTGAGATTTATGTGAGAAAACTGACAAGCTAGAAGGCTACACCATGGAATGCTGAATGACAATTAACCGGGCTTTGACAGCAAAGCTGTTTTCTGTAACAAGTAAGCTGGGGGGCTCAATTGGAAAACTGCACCCCTCCCCCTTCCTCCCAAATGATTTTACAAATGGTTACAGATAAAAGCTAGCCATTTGGCATGCAAGCAACTTTGCCCAAACTGACTACTTTTCATGACAACAATCAAATTCTACTTAAGAATTGTTACTATGGCAACAGTCATTGCACAACATGGCAACCATATTTGCTGCCTTTTTGTTTTTTTCATAAATTATATTTTCAGCAAAATTGCAGCACATTTTCTTGAAATTAGTAAAAAACATGTATTTACAGGACAGTAATATAAAAATTTAAAGTATAAAGAGTATAAAATATAAAAGAAGAAAGTGCCAGTTTAATAGAACAAATTTGTCAAAGCAAACTTTTAAGCAAACTATTTAAAAGTTATTTATTATTGTACTACTTTTAAAATGATTTACATGACGATTGTGACTAGTTGAATTCATGAGAAATTGTTTCTTTTGATATTGGAGATCCTGTTTTTGAACAGTAGATACTGTCAGTAACAGTATCTAACTTTGCTAGCTGGATGAGGGCTATACCCCAAACATGGCTAATGATTTACTGTTAAATCTTGTAGGAGAGAAATGAGTTAGCAAACAGACAACTTCTTGAACAGAGGTCACTAAAGGAGCAGCTTGAGGTGAGTGAAAAGACCAATGTGAACAGAGGTAACCCTCTCATCCCCAAACATGACAATTGATGTGTTGCTAAATTCTCCTAAAAGTTATCTGTAGTTTCCTTTTAAACTGTTTGGGAGATTTGGCTTTTCATACTGGATAGCTTGCAGTACTTCACATGTGATCAGCTCCTACATTCTCACAACAAAACAACTTGTTTTATATTGGTATTGTAAGGAGATGGTAGATGTTGATAAACTTGCTGGGTCTGAAAGGGTTTATATCTGTGCGTATGCTATATCTATACATCTTTTTTTTCTTTATTATTGGATTTACACTGATGTAAACATATCTGTTTACAAAGTACCAATAAATTACTGTTGTTGTTGTTGTTGCTAACAATTAGCTGTCCTGAATGAAATGTGCTCTGCATTCAGTATTCACAGCTAGAGGTCCTTTTTGAAAACCACTTTTGTGAAAAAGTTTCCTCAATAAAGATCATCATCATCATCAATTGCTACTAATATGAATCACAGTTCAAAGTAAACATTTAAATCAAAAGCTAGCTACGGTAAAAGCTATGTTTGAAGACTGAGATTTTTTACTGATTTACTGTCACTGTTATACAATTAACCTTAACTTTAGGTCAGAGATAACAATTGTTTTAATGACTCTAGATGTTTTGATCATGAATGACACATGTGTTTTGTTCAGGTTCACATACAGACCATTGGCATTTTGGTCAGTGAGAAACAAGACTTGCAGAGCACTGTCTCTCAACTGCAGAGGAAATACCAGATCAAAGAGAGTTAGTACAAGATTGTTAATATACTTAATTCATGTAGTTTTATATTTTGTAGATCATTTTCTAACATAATGCAATATTTAAGAAAGTAATGATCAAGAGTATGTTAATTCCTAAAAGAGCTCATTTCAGATATTGTGAACTCTGTTCCAGTCACTACAACAGCATTGGATCAAGGATTTTCGATATCATTTGGCTAACAATTATGAGTACAAACTTTTGGTACATGTAGCTTGTAACCTTATTCAGACTTGGCTTTTTATGCATTACTGGGACTGCAGGGTGTGTGAAATCTAGTTGCCGTTTTGGAATTTTTTATTGCAGAACTATTGCACATTTTTGTGACATCATTTGATAATACTTAAATTGTCTTGCATAGAAGTGGTTGGCTCCACCAGATTCATGCATTTAAGATTTTTAAAACCAAGAAAATGGCAAGAAATGGTAAAGATCAAATTGTGGTTACTACACTGTAGGCTTTGTTTACAATAACATTCATTTGCAACATAAGCACATCTATTCATCTTTTCATCTTCTCTCTTGTAACATTAGATATGTATTTTTATCTAGTGAATAAAGACAATATTATTATTATTTTTATTATTATTAGTAGTAGTAGTAACTACCCGATAAATTTGAGGAATCCAAAATTTGAAATGGTTATCAGGAATACTCTGAAAATTACACTTTTTCAAAGTTAGCAGTGGTCTGACCCCCTTCTCCCCCACTCTAAATAGGGTTAATGCTTAAATAACTATTTCATCTTACAAAAAAATTTTCAGTGCTAGCTAGGTACTTAAGATATTTACATGAAAGAAGTCTCCTACATAAACTTGAATTGAACTCTACTTTAATTTGTGCTTTATTTTTTTAAGATCCTCCCAGTATTATCTACCAGCTAAATACAAGTGTAATAACTTTAGAAGAACTTGTGAAGCTTACATGTATGTAGTTTCCCTTTCTTCACTTTGCTGTTTTATGATTAACAAATAATGTGGATTTTCATCAGATGAAAACACAGAGGTAAATGGGCGTTTACAGGCTGTGCGCCAGCGTGTGGCTGAGTTGGAAAGGAACACAGCAAACTTGTCTGCAACGTGTGAGAAGCAACAAGAGGTACAAACTTTAAGGTGTTCTGTAGTTGTACAACTCCAGAGACAGGTTGGCGACGTCAACTCGAACAGTAGAAAACAGTTAGCGTAGTAATGAAAACACAGTAGCTACCTGTGAATATGCAGACAGCTGGAAGTTTTTTACCATGATGCTTGGAAATAAGACACCAAAATCCCTAATTTCGGGGGTTTTTGATGACGAAGACATGGAAGATGTTCATTCTGCATCAGTAGTGGAATCTCTTCTGCTTCTCACTCACACTCCTTCATATAATGAGCAATTGCAATTGATTGAATGACACATGAAACAAGAGAGAAAAGAAGAAAAATAGTACAATTTTTGGGGCTGCCATTGCAGCCATCGTTATCCAGATTGCCTAAGGTCCCTAGTATCCCCAGTTTGTACTGTTTTTAAGAAGACATCAGTGTGGGGGCTGCTATACTATTCTATGTGGCTCCTTGGTTGAAGTGTAAATCCATAACAGAACTTGGTTTTGGTCATTTCCACAGCAGAGTGATAAATGCCCTGTTGAAAGCCCCTTTACAGATTTTGTGGTGCATGGGGTTTGGAGGGTTAGAAGGCTCACTTTAAATTTCTAGCTAGTAAGTCCACTGTACAGACAAGGATGGGATTATGCAGCAGCTATTCTGTGGCCTCTGATGTGCTTCATGAACATGAGAACATGTACGTGTGTGAGGTACAGACAAGGATAGGATTATGCAGCTATTCTGTGGCCTCTGTTGTGCTTCATGAGAACATGTACATGTGTGAGGTACAGACAAGGATAGGATTATGCAGCTATTCTGTGGCCTCTGTTGTGCTTCATGAGAACATGTACATGTGTGAGGTACAGACAAGGATAGGATCATGCAGCTATTCTATGGCCTCTGTTGTGCTTCATGAGAACATGTAC
>JAOBYH010253297.1:0-16830 GCA_025403525.1 Umimayanthus kanabou | reverse complement strand
GGGGGAGGAGTGTTTATGGTACAATATCATGCATCGTTTTTAACATTAAAATTGCTAGCTCAGATCTGTAAAAAATCAATGTATAGACAAGTAGTTCGTGTAGACAGCTTGCTTCAACTGCTAGATGTGTAATGGAAAGTTAATGCTTGTTTCAGTTTAGTGAAATTCACAAATTCCTAATGACAACAATTGTGTCAACGTGTCAGCCGCTAATCTAATCAACGAACTTTCTATTGTATGATAATCTTCAGCCTGATCTTGTGAATGTTAGTGATTTGATTTTAATAACTGGGACCGAAATTACGTAAAGCCTCGAAAAGAGGCCCCCCTCTTGAGTTTGCAAAAGTAATATCGAATAGAAGCCCATCTCCATGGACTTCTTTTCAACAGACGTTAAATAATGAGGTTCGTGTTTTTCTTGAGTATTATTTAACATTTAATTAAGCATATTGCGTGGTTGAAAAATTTTGTAGTAGTTGCTCATTGTTTTATAGTCGACAATTTTAATATTTGCAGCATTCATCTTAAAAGAAGCTCATCTCTTGAGTTTGCAAAAGTAATATATCTTGAAAAGAAGCCCATCAAAGGGACTTTTTCAAAAAAACAGTAGAAGCCCATGGACTCCTTTTCAAGGTTTTGCGGAATGTTTCAATTGAAAAGGGAGGCTTTCCTTGTGTGAAGACTGAGAAGGGATCAAAAAAGCAGGCTCAAGAAAACACATCTGTACTCTCTTAGTTCTTCATCCGTATCCAGACCTTGAGGAAAACCGCTGACCAGTGCGTAAAACCTTATCGCATCTTTCCAATGAAAAAAAAATTATATAGAAAAAGTATTTGCGTCGATCGACTGCTAATTTGGACAGATTTAGATCTTGCTGATAGCGACTCGTTACGATTATCTAGATTCATCTAGATTTAGAGACAGATAAGCTTTTGTTTGTAAATATTGTTTACCACACAAAATCTATTATGAACTCACGCATGTTCGTATTCCACTATTCATATCTCGAGTGTTTGTTTCTTGGCGGCTCATGGCCAATCACATGCAAGTGAATATTGATTTTACTTTGGGGGAATTAAGCTATTTTCAAATATAAAAATACAATAAAATTTCGTGACTTTTGCTTTTCAATTGCTTTAGCCTAGAGGCAAACACTGAACTATTAAAGTCGAAACATCCTTTCTTTTATTTCAATCCAGACGATAAAGCGAGTGTTGTCGCCAGTAATAAAGATAACATCAATTTCCCCCCAAAACATATACAACACTAACTATCAATTATTTTGAAATAATGGAAATAATTTGATCCCAACATTGTTTTCTTTAGCTGCGGGGAACACGATTTCGTTAACATTCAGATGCAGAAATGCTGCAGTGGCCTTGAAATGAACACAATCCCAACGTCTTTTCTGAAAAAAAAAATCCTTGATAACTTATTTGGAACACAATAACGAAAGTATCTGGAACGAATAACTTATATTTTGACACTGCTTTAAGTTAAGTTTCAGCATCTTTTTCAATTTATGGTAACCCTGATGTTCGACGATTCAGTTGCAAGTAAGCACAAAACGAGATCCTATACGAAAAGAACATGCCAGGAATAACCATTACCAATGAATCAACTTGCCAAGAATATTGTACTTTAGTTCTATTTGAACTGCTCTTAGCGTTGGACATCGCCCAAACCTTGCTCGAGGCTACACCAATTTTTGTCTTAAATGATTTATTGCCATTGTAGTAAAAGAATATATGACTGGCTCATTGTCGGAACTGTTGTCTGTGAAAACAATTTTTCATCCGGGGCAAAACTGAGTTGGCATAGTGTTAAACTTTGCTGAACTCATTTGACAACTAGGACTGGGCGTTTTGGGATTGGCTCGCGCAATATTGATAACATGCATGGCGAAATAAATTGGTTTTATCAGTGACCGACCGGAGATAAAATAGCTTACCTGAAACCTTGTTACCTCCTCAAAGTGTTTGTGACTATCTAACATATTTATGAGTCATACAGTCTGAATAATTTTGCTCTAAAAGTGTGAAGTACAGACTTGTATTTTACTTACTATTCACTTACTATGGATCAATTCGATATTCATTTCTCGATTTCACGTTAAACCTTTCTTTTTGAATGGTCGCTCATGCATGACTTTAATACATGAGCACACATTCTCTGTGTCCTATTCGTGGGACTCCGAGTAAGTTTTACATATTCGCACTCGAGGACTGTATTTTCACTCTTTTATTTCTTGTCGTACACCCAACTAAGTAAGTTAATAAGTCGACTTTATTACAATTACATCACTGACTCCGTCACTGATGCAAAAATATATTGGAAAACGCCACATTTCTACATGTTTCCAAACAATAGTGAAAAAATTTATCAAAAACCTGACGCAAGGAGATCTTTAAATATAATCTGCAAAAACGTGCAAACTCCAAAAAGAAAAAACGACTGACAAACCAAAACTGTTAATCGAAACAAAACAGTTCTGTGGTCTTGCGTGTAGGGCGACTTAGTTTACTTACAAGTTACTATATGTGATTAAACCATCTTTTTAATTTAAATTGAGAGTGAGTTGCACAAATGGTCAAAAGCAAAATCACTCAGACTTCCTCTGATGAGGTCGAGTATACATTCGAGTGGGTCACGTTCGCATGAGAAAACGTTCAGAATATCTTTACTGTAACATTTTTGGCGGAATCCCGTGCCGGTCTGATATCAGTTAACGAGGTTTTATATCACCCACTGATTAACTGTTATTCAGAGTATTTTTTCATAACTTTTTGCTTTCTTTGAAGATTTTTTTTATCGGCCACTGAATATTTCGAATGCATGTTATAAAGAACGGCGTTGGTGAGAATGCGGCTCGACAAAAAATGATTCTGAAACTTGGAGTCGTTTACTCGGATGCTACATATCTACGCTCAGTATCTCTGCATATTTAACTAGTCTAGTGACAGAGTTTAATAGACAGTTAATCGCTGGTAATAGCACTTCTTTGTTCTATTCTTCATCGCCAAAAGAATATAATAAACTAGACTAAAATATATGCCATTCGGAGAATCGGGCAATTAACAGTCTTGCATGGATCCACGCAACGCTCCCCAGAGAAAACCAAGCTAAGCGACAAAAGAATCAAATCGCATTCGAAACTCGAGTTCAATTCGTAAATTATACACTGCATGACATTTGTTTTATCAACACAGTGTTGTAAAATGTGCAACGCAGGACTAAGACATGTACAAACTAGTTTCAAACGATGCTGAGATTGCAGGTCTATTGAGTACACGCCTCTCTGTTTATGCAGATGACACGACACAACACAATTGTCAATACAACATTTTATTTATTACTTCACATGCAGATAATCAAGAGTACCAAGTATCAAAAGATTTATGTGCTGTCAAAATCTTATCGCGAATGCGGCCGTCTCTCGTGCATGCGAAATGCATGTGCACCACATATTAAAAACCATAAAATTTCCAAGAAAAATTTTGGAGTAATTTACAAAGAAGGTTTAGGCGAAGAATTTTAGGGCTGACCCAGGAGCAGTAGGGATTCTATCTGCTCTGAACTGAAAGTACTCAACTTAAACTCCAACTTCACTAATATAGTGATTCCAAACTGAACTATTTGGAGATTTGAATTCGACAACTCTGACTTGTTCTTGCTGACAAGAACTTTTGGAAGATTCAGGGGATGTCAGGGGATGCCTCTTGGCTGGCTTAGTAAGTTAGTTACACTGCATGGATATATGACAACTTGAGACTATTAAAAATTTAATATCACTGAAAAACGGCTTGACTGTTTGAAGCTCAGCAAAAATCGGGTTTTTAATAGCTTGACAGTTTGCAATCATTTCCAATTTATTTCGGTGTCAAACAAAAGCAGTATGTTTCAAGAAGGATTTTGATATAAGAGAGATATCAGTGAAGTGGACATCCACTTCTGTGTCTGCAGTTCAGTTTATGTCGGGCTCAAATCCCTTTTTAAAAATAGTTTAGTTTTACTTATCTCAGCAACATTTTCGGCGGAAAGTTTGGAATAAAAAAACCCAGGGATGTTTAGTTTTACCCTGCGAGCAGAGATCTCTTATGTGTTTTTCGTTGGGACATGAGAGATCTCTGCTCGCAAGGTATTTCGTTGATCATTCACGACATTCGTTGGCGCTATTCGTTTCAACTTTACTCACATTTGTCTCGAGTTTAACAAGACACAAACAGTATAAAAACAGGCTAGTATATACTATTACAAAGTAACGTACCGGAGTTACAGAGAAAATCGAGTGAACCGCTTATTAAAAGTATTTTGAAAAGAGCAAGCCAAACTTGTACTGAGTTGTACACCATCATATCTGATAGTTCTAGTGACAGTTCTCATTTAGGAAGTCGTCGGGTTGGATAACATTTGAATAGATGATTTGATTGTTCCGATTTACAACCAGATTTCTCGCAGTCAGCCAGTGTGGTAATAGTGTGTGACAGGCCACAGGGTCACTCAAATTTTAGCTACAACAATAGACAGTACATCTCGTGGTACTTGCTTGAAAGTCTAAAGTAAAAGATGACTATGAGTTTAGAAGTGGAACGTGGAACATAGCTGTAAAATTCGTGGGAATGTGTCGAGGAATCACGAGTTGACCATGGAAGTATTAAATAAAGAAGAAAAGAAACATCGATTATAGACTTTCACCACCGACTAATCATGACTAATGTCGGTTATCCAAGGCATATATTTCAGTGACAATCTCAGTACTTTCTTTATTAGTTCAAGAAGATTTAATTAATTCAAAGGAATGTTGATATAAAGAACATGAGAAAACAAGGGAAAAAGAGTCAAGGTTTTAAAACAGAAAGTTGGATGGACTCATATTTTCTGGAACAGCGTAGCACGAGCCCTTGTAGCGTGATAAGAGTGAGACGAACCCAAAGTAGAACTGACAAACAAGCATAACATGGATTCAGTTTTCTTTTCATATGAATTCACAATACCACGTTGATGTAAATAAACTGCCATCCGAAATATTGCGGAGTAGCGGAAAGAAACAAGGAAACCTCTGGAATTTATATTGCTTTTTAAAACTTGTTTTGAGCCCCGAAATTCAAATTGGCAAACGACTTTTAAGAAAAACAGCTGATACAGGCTATGCACACTAGTCGTACTAAGAAACCAAAGTTTTCTCAATTTCTTAAAGCAGTTTTGAATAACAATAAACTTTTCAGTATCGTCATATATTTATACTCTCTTTTCTTCAACTTGTCTTTGCGTTTGTTGTCACGAATAGCTCGCAAACGGAAATCATATCTCACCTATTTCACAAATGAACATGTGTCAATTCTTCTGTAAATACTGTAAGGAGAGAAAATAATATAATCAGGCAATTTAAATACATAAATAGGCCTGGCGACGCACGGGCGCCGGTCATAAATTTGAACTGCGGATGTAGCTCTCTTCTGAGCGCATAAAGTATTCAAACATTTTTAGGGCACGTGTGGGTCAGTAGAAGGTGACTCTCACGAAATGCTGTTTCTATTCTAAATAACACCAGAAGAAAGAAAAAAACTGCAAAATTCAAATACGGCATTAGTGTATTTACCTCTCGCGATGGAACTGAACATTCTAAACCGAACCCGCCACGTTTGATCAAAAAGAGTAAAAAATGTTAAAATTCGAAAATTGTTCGCTGAGTTCAGTCAGCAAGAGAGAAAGAGAGAGAGAAAGAGTTTCTCAAGTGCAAAAAGATACCTGGTTAATGAAGCTTGGTGTTAACGAGTTCAAGGGAGATTAAAATCGACGATAAACTCGACTAGTGTTCTGCCTCGAAGAAAATCTTTTTCCTCTCTTACGGTCTTCGATCAATTCCACCGATGTGATTCGTATTTTTCAATACATCTCGTAATTAGAATTCAAAAGATAGAGTTTTCAGCCTCGCGGGTGGCTGGATTTCACCTCCCACTCCTCAAAAACCCTATAAATACCCCAGATACTGCAAATTCAACATCAGCCGTCTTGGGGATATCGATGGGACAAGTCTATTGTCAACCGGCGTCGCGGTGTCGCCGAGTCACAAACAACCACACTGCTCTGCAGCCACACCGGAGCCTGGGCGCCGCTAAAGCAGCCATTTCCGGCGACAAAATCTCCCCAAATTTGTCACACAACATCTCCGTTTGGCCGATATTCGCGGTGAAAATGCCCTATTTCTTATTTCGACTTCTAAAATTCATTTCTTGATGTCAAGCAGGGTTTCTTTTGCGCGATAAACAAACTGAGAAGAGAAAACATTGCGCACGCCATGTTATTAAAATTTGAAATGCATATGGTCAGGGCGCCATTGTAGCTACGGCGCCAGCTAGACTGGCTACAGAATACACCACTTCTCTCCTGGGGAGTCAAATGGAATGAATGAAAATGAAATCCGTTTGTTTGACACACAAGGGATATTTTCTGTTGCTCTGTTCCATCTATTTCTCTACAGACGAGTTGAGTGAAAGTTCTGCGATCCCACAACAATCTTGAAGCCGTTCAGTTCGCTTCGCGAAAGAAAATCAAGCTGATGGTTGTGAACCGCTTTCTCGCTGTGAGCCTCATTGACATCTCTATTCTAAATAACATTGTGGGTGACGTCATCTTTAGTGTAAATTTCTATTAATTTAATTACACATTTAATAATGGCTTAGGTGTCAATCAAAGCCTTGCGGCCCCCACGTGTATTTCTGGAGCAGACAGAGTGTCGCCACCGACTTGAATTTATCTCGAAGCCTGCGTCAACGGGACTGGAAGCAAGGAGCTTTCAAACCACTCAGAAAACTTTCTGTCAAAGTCAGGTCTTGTGGGATTAATTGAGAAGGATTAGGACGTTGAACCGGCTTTGGAAGATTTTCTTTACGAACACAAACTCGAAAGCGAGAAAACCCCCCACATGGACGCAAGATATACATCATGATAATAGACTGGCGACACGGTTAGTTCCCGGAGATATTAACCAACATCCAGCTGGTAGGCAGGTAGGGAGAATATGGTGGTAGATCAGTATTAGAGATGACAACATAGAGGCAACTCTTGTTCAGGTGGTCACTTTATAACCTGTATTTCTACTTGTCTCACTTGTAGGCGCTGAATTTGCTGTTGTGGTTTCCTAAAGAGGAAGGAAGCTCATGTTCGGAAGTTACAAGGAGAAATTATTTTGTCTGTGACATATCAAGAAACTTATTAACTAGCTCCCGTGGGGATTGGACTCCTGCGGTGTCGAGCCTCATCTCAACTCTGACAGACTCACCAAAGTGTTTACGTTATTGCTGTCTTCAGAGCTCACCCCTAAACTGCCATGGCTCAACGAAAGAGGCATCGGGAGCCCTCCGTTTGCGAGGAACACGACAATTCTCAGTCAAACTGTAAAAAATTCAAATGTCAAGAACCGTTATCGTTGCTGGATTTGAGCGCTCAGTGCGTGGCCACGAATATTCCATTTCAGCGAGTTGAGGAAAACATTTCGCGTATCCCGGAACCTGTTCAACTACGAATTGGCTACTGGTCTTTCCCCAGAAACGAGAAGGAAATTTGTATGTATTCCTCGCTTCACGCTTCGGTTTGTCACAGTGATTTAAAGAAATTGCCTTTTCAAAGAGGACTCTGGCTTCTGGAAAAAAACGCTGTGAAGGACGTGCTGCAAGTTGGTAAGATGTTTTAATATTTCTGTCTCCCGTACTTTTCTCTGTTAGTTGCAAATATAAACACGGCCAAATCTGGTGATTGCAAGACAGCGTTACACCAAGGCAACAGGAAGTAGAATTTATTTTCTGAAAATTCACTTGGGATTGATTGTAAATCGAAGGAAATAATTTGTGATGGGACTTTGGGTGATTTGAGAAAGGAGATTTCAAAGTCTATGCGAAAATTAGCTGTTTTTTCACCCAACAGAGCGGCAGCGCCACTGTGTCGGCGGTACTGAGATGTTATGTTAATACGCCTTACTATCTATTACCGCTCAGAGTGCCAAATTTTCAATGGAAATTTTAATCGGCTTTTCGCGACCTGCAAGAAGAAGAAAATTATTCATGAGAAATCTTTGGATCAAAAGGCAAACTTTCCTGGGGTTTTGCAAATATACTCTTGATATGTTTTTAAATTTGAGAGGAAAATTTTCAAGTGCTTTACTTACGCTGTTAGCTTGTGTGACAAATCTATTGTAATTTTGTCCTCATTTCCATCGCTAATCTAAATGCGCTGCGACAATCCCAAACATTAGATATTTTTTGTTCTGTTTCTATGTGAATGTCTTGCGAAGTTTTCTTAAACAGAAGCAAGTCTTTATCCAGTGCTTGCTGAAATGGCCGGGTTTTTTTTTTTTACTTGACAAGCGCAGGCTACTAACTTACTATGAACAAGACAAACTTCTCAAAAAGCCAAAAGATAAACTTTCTTTCAGTTTATTGATCTTTTCTGACAAGTTCGCAAAAAAGCATAAAGCATTACTCAGTGCAAAAGGAAACTCCGAGAAAGGCAGCTGTTTGATGGCGTACAGATTGTGTGGCATGTTTTAGTGTCTGTCACTGCTTGCGAGTGTGGAGCCCCAAATACCAAGAGGTGTACTTTCCATCGATTTTTGTTGTGGTAGCGCTGAACAACAACCTGCCTGAAGAAAGATGGTGAAAAGTGATAATGAAGTAGTTTCAGTCCAATTGAATCAAAAAAATTGGAATCAGCTTCTTTCCATTCAGAGACCACTACATATGCAGCAGCGGGGCATTACCGACCGGTACCCGTGTAGCAGAGGGGGGAGACTTGAAGCATGCAGAGAAATTGATAAAGATTCCTTCATAAAATATCGGGTATTCTGTGAAACAATTCAGTCGACAAGAAGTCTACCACTTCGCGCGGCAGAGATAGTTTTCTAATAAATTTTTCTGTTTTGCTTTTTCTCTTTTCAGGGGCTTTTAATCGTCAAACTACTTTCATTTATGTCTAGCTTTAAGATCATTCATAAAGATAGATTATCTTTTGGCTTGAAGCGCCTGGAGTTGGACAGTTTATAGAAATACAATTCTTTTTCAAACATTTTCGCGCTCTGGGACTTGCTGTTTCTTTGATGGCAATAATACTACTACCGAGCACTTTTCAAACAAACAAATCGCCACCAATAGCAACTTCACAAATTCATCGTGTGGGTCTCTAATTTATCAGTTGACCAATCTTGAATCACCATTTTCTGTTTTTCAAAGGCGTGACATGGCCACGCGCTCTAACATCGAAAAAGGTGTTGCAAGATCGCCAGATGATATAAGTCAAACACTGCTTAGGAAAACATGTCGAAAAAGTACTTTATTTTGTCGATCGCACAATTCTTCGAGTTGGTTTCTACCCCTTGCGATCACAATCCTACTTGCAGTTTATGTTTTAGATACTGTCTGTTTTGTTAAAGTTACTACAAGAAGGCGTGAGCTATGCTGTAAACGCATTAATAAAAGCAAATCTTTCTCTTGCAAACTTTGAGCACCACTGCTTACGTGTTGGCCATAGCCGTGCTTTGAATTGGTAAAAGAAGCTCGAAAGAAGCTGACTTTTTGAAGATGGCACTCGGGCAAAAAATAGATGTATGAAAATATGCTATATGATACTGGAATGTCGTTAAAAATATATACAAGAGATTTGCAATTATATAGGTTCGTTTTAGTTTATTTGTACGTGAAGATACACGCTCGTTTCGGCTACAAAGTACGTGAAACACTAAACAGTGTTGGAGAACTTTATAAAATCTCGATCCTTCCTGATGGTCCCTGCACAGCATGAGGACTCACGGCGTTGTTTGCCCCGTTGTGACCAAGCTCTATCGTGTAGAGTTGTTGTGCCATAAACTTTCCCGAAACTAGAAAAATAATTTGCGCTTTCTCAGTGTTTTATATTAGACCAAACTCAAAGGAATGTCTATAACGTGCACGCTTTCATAAAACTCTGAATGTAGATTACTTTTGCATTTGTTTGTTATCAAAGCAACGCACTACTAGACCTGTACTTTTATATGGAACTTTAAAACTAGCGTTAAGGTAGTGATGAATACAACATTTTGGGACGACAACTTAGGGCTCTGTTTAAAGAGATAACTTTATACAATGTGTTTGAATAATAATGGCAAGGTTATTTTTCAATGATTTGTTGTATTGTAAGATCGTTCATGGGAGCGTAATAATTCGGAGCTTGGACATTTACTGATTTAGAGAACTGGTTTCTTCTCAACATTCCAGCAGAGTTTCAGTATGGGTCGATTCTCAAATAATTTTGTATTTCTCAAACACTTAACGTACCAAAACTTTGCTAAAACCTGATATCTTTTCAAATGTATGCAAACTCTCAAGATCAATAAATTTTGGACCTAATTGCTTACAGGAGACGCAATTAGATGCAAAAGGACTCGTTAGTGGCTCTGGAAGTAATAGAATTTGAACTGTATTAAAACTGGCCACGCAACCTGCTTTGTATTTTTTTTAAATTTATAATCAATCCTCGAAACTCTCGCAGATAAACGTGAAACGGCCTACCACACACAAAGTTAGTTATAATTGCTTACATGACCAATGGAAACTCGGAATAAGTCAGAGTTGATAGCATTATATGCCAAATGAGAACAAAACCTTTGGGCTTTAAGTATGTTGGTTTATTTCAACAGCGCGTCATTGCGGTTAGTTTTTCATCATCCAATTTTGTTACGTGTAACCAAACGTTCATACTTGGTGTAGTGCCATATTTAGTACGTGAAAAAGGCTTTGGTTAACCATAATCAAGTGTTCTTTCCGTCATTCTGTCTCAAGAATATGCAAAAATCGTCTTTACTTTCGTTCCATAGCAACAATGGCCACTGACTTTGGCTGTGTCTCAACTAATAGTAATATGCAAAAAGGACGGTTTGACGATTTCTACACTTGACAGAAATACACATAACTCATAAGAAGTTTGTCTTCCGCTGGTACCAAACTCGAATTCGAATAAAAATTACAACTTACTCTTGTAATAAAAGTTGTCGCAATAATTTGCTACTGAAAAAGTCTTTACTTTCGGATGAAATTTGAGCTAAACGGCAGGTGCCTGTAGTTTCAATAAGAAGCATTTCAATGTGTATTGTAGTGCAAACTAAGCCAGATACCTAAGCCAAAACACGAAGCTATCAGTTGCTCTTTATGAATGCCGTGTACTTTAGTTCGAAATAAGTTTTGGCGATTAAATTTTGATCATGTTCTCTTTTATCTTATTTTCCATTAGGCTTTCATTTGAGTGGCAAGGTTGTGGAAGAAGATGGCGGATCGCCCTGCAATCAAACAGAGGAATACAAGGTGTCCATCAACTTCGACCGCTGTAAGATCACATCTGTATCTTGTTCTTGTGGCAGTAAAGACATTCTGTGGTGCTCCCATGTGGTAGCCTTGTCTCTTTATCGAATTCGAAACCCAGAGAATGTAACATTAAGAGTGCCAATCTCAGAAACATTGATCCAAATGAACCGGGTTCAGCTGCAGAAATTAATTCAATATCTGATCACCGAGCACCAAGCTGAGGTCCTCCCAACAGCTCAAAGGCTTGCCGACGAAATCCTTCAAACTAAGTCCGAGATAAACCGCTTACCAGGTGCTCCGGACCCGACTGCAGGCGCAAGTGTTGATGATGATAACTGCTGGCATTTGGATGCCGAGCAAGTGCGGGAGCAAGTCCGTAACTATCTGTCACAAGGGGGTCATTGCAACAGTGGAAAACAGTTATTATCAATGTTTGCTAAGGTGAGTCTGCGTTCTAGAGATGTGTAAATATGCAAATCAAAGCCTAGGGTGGACTTTAGGATCTTTGTGGGAAACATCTTGAATTTAGAAGAGCATCTCTTAACTACTTCTCCACAATAGCTAAACTACAACTAGAGCAGTAGAAAGCGACAGAAAATACCCCAAGTTTGCTTATGAGGAAACGGATTAAAGTCCGAAAGAAGCTGTTAAATAAGCATTTGGGCAAGTTTACACTGAAAATGGCAGGGAGATCCTTGAGAGAGAAAGATAGTTAGCACAATATCTACCTCAGTGTAAATTTGTGCGTTTTAAGCAATTCCCAAGTAAATCGACGTAAACCAACAGACGTTTATCTGTTTTCCTTACAGGTGCGAGAAATGCTTCGAGTCAAAGACAAGAACGGTTCGCGCATGCTCACACTCATCACGGAGCAGTTCCTTGCAGATCCCCGGCTTCAGCTGTGGAAAGAACAAGGAACGAGCATGAATGACAAGTGCAGACAGCTCTGGGACCAACTCGGTGCATTGTGGGTATGCGTGGTCCTCAACCCCGATAGTAACCAGTCAGACAAGATCTCATGGCGGCAACAACTAGAAGCCTGGGGCGAGTTGGAAGTGTGTCCGATGGAGAATCCTGATAAACGACGTGCTCAGGAAGAAGAAAACGAGGAAGAGCTTTCTGTGGAGGGTCTCAGAGACGATGGACCAAGAAGGACCGTCTTCAGCAGGGCCATTTCTGCGTGTTGTTTGGATTGGAATGACGCAAAGCTGGAACGTATTCTGAAAGGAAATGAAGAGAAGTCGCATCTGACCTGGACGGGTAAGCTTTCCAGTTATACGTTGCATTCCATGGGTTTGAGACTAAATAGCTTCTAAATGGAGCTGTGTAATGATAGAATAGCATCGTTAAGTAATCACTTGAGATTGCCATAACTTGGTGGTTTTCTAACTTTTGTTGAGCAAACTTATGCTTCGTAATACTGGGATACGGGGATTGGGGCTCAGCACCTGCATGTAGCGGATGATGATGATGATGATGATACTAATCAAAATCAAATCTTTCACTTATAGAAGATGTACCTGTCGCCGCAGCCAGAGTTGACGCTTTGAGAGCCCATGGTTATGTCGAGGAAGCTCTGCGTTTGGCCGTAGCAATAGCACGTGGAATGAAGGAAGAACAACTTCACAAGTTCCATAAAATCGAGTCATTGCTTGAGAAATGCTCGGAGGAGGAGTTGGAAGAGCAACTGTACGAGGAAATCGACGAAGATGAATACGTGGAGGGGTGGATTGGTCATCCACTTGACCCCATTGTTATTCTTTATGACACTCTAATCGAGGAATCACAACTCGAGGAAGAGTTTAACTTTGACTTTGACGTGGACAGCTCTAAAACACCGACTAAGCACAGGGATCTACGGACGTATGTTCATGTACCCGTACAAGGCGCTACTGAGAGTTATTTAACACTTGCTTTAGAGGTAGCCCTTCTGGGGCTGGGCCAACAGAGAACAATGCCCGTTGGGTTCTACGCGCAGGACAAAGCTTGTAGACAGGAAGAACATTTAATCGCTCAACTTAATCTGTTGACATTCGACGACAGGCTTTTGTCTGTTTTGTGTGAGCAGATTGAAGTGTTGCTTGGCAGTGGTCCCTTCAGCGGACTTGGACTCGGGGTACACCCCACCAGTATACCAATGCACACATTTGCTCGATTTCTCTACAGTATCCTCTTATCACGTGACCCTAAGCTCGCCTTCAGAGTTGGACTTCGAGCAATGCGGTTTGTTGTGTTAGACTCAGCAGTGGATCTCGTTGGCGAGGAGCGTGGGCTAGACATGCGCACTGGAGCAACACGCTGGTTTACTCTGGGACATCTTGAATCTCAGCAGTGCGAGCTCGCCTCTCGCCTGCTCACCTCTGCCAAAGGCCAAGCTGATCAACTACAATCTGTACTGAGGAGTGCACAGCGCCACATTCACTCCCCCTCACAGCTCTTCCGTCTCGCCCAAGACGCGTTGAAACTTGCTAACGTCAACGCATTATCCGACAACAAATGCGATCATGAGATGCTCCAAGTTGCGATGGAGCTAGGACTACAGGTTCTGCGCATGACTTTGGAGCCGGGTAACTGGCGTCGTCGTGAGATGGTACAGTGGCTGGTGGAGTGCGCGGTGGAAGCGGGTACCTCAGCTCTCAGTTACATCATGAAGAACTGGAGCAGTTTGTTCACTGCAACTGAAGCTACCACAGTTGTGGCTGCCACCGTTATGGCGCCCAGCACCGCTGGTAGACTTCTGCTGACTCCACGGGAGAAGGAAGCGCTGCTTTGTTGTGCGCGTGCGCTTGCTCTCCAGTGCGCTAGCCGCAACCCTCAACTCTGCGCCCTGTCGGCCATGACCATATGTGAGAAGGACACTGTCGCCTTTGAGGCGGCTTATCGCTTGGTTGTAGAGGCGGCAGGAAACGTGCAACCTACCCAGCTTTTCGCCATTGCCCGGTATATGGAGCATAACGGACACCATCTAAGGGCATTCAAGCTTGCCACTTTGGCAATGAAACATTTCACTCTGGCGTACAACCAAGACACTCACCCTTCTATTGGCGACGTTCACTGGGCATGCGCGCTGGCGCATTCTCTCGGCCAAGACCAACTGGCGCAGATTATACCACTGGTGATCCGCGCAATTCACTGCCCGACCGTGCTGTCAGACCTTTTATACCGCTGTACCTTCACGGCAACAGCAGGCTGCGATCGCGGTTTCAGGTGCAGTATGTACCTGGGTTGCGACAAAGAACCTCTGAGGCAACTGCTGGAGGCAACCATTAACGCTTATGTGAACACAACCCACAGCCGACTGAACCACATCAGTCCCAGACATTACACAGACTTTATTGACTTTCTAATGAAAGCACAGGAGTCCTTTCAACTTGCTCCAGAAGGAGAAAGACGCTTTTCTGCTCTAGTGAACAATATGAAAATTTTGTATAGAGGGAAAAAGAAACTGATGCAACTTGTTAAAGAGCGATTTGGTTAGAACAGTGACATTAGTAGTGACATTAGTCTCTCAAGATGAGTCGTCCGAGTCAAATACGAGTTTCTTTTACTCCTTTCTTATCAAATAACTCGTAAACTGAAATTCTGGGTTCGTTTTATAAGGAGTATAAATATCAAAAACAAAGAATTTAAATTAAAAACTATTTATTTATTACAATTTTGACCCCTTTGAGACAAATGTGTGGAGATGTAAGACGCGTTTATGGCTCGTCTGTGTCCAGCCCAAGGATATGAAAATCCATTGTTCTTCTTTATTTTAGTTTCTTTGTTAACTTGCTGTTTCTGTGTCAAAGTTCTCAAGTCAAGATTTTCTAAATCGATCAATTCATTGCGTGAATTCCATCTAGTCTTATTCGAAATTCGTGATCAAGCTTTAGGTAAATACTTGAAATTATTTAATATGAGAAAGAATAAAATCTCAAAGGGTGAAGAGAAGAAATCTATGATATATTAAGAAGAAGTGTAGATAATAAAAGAAAGTTGTTTATAATATCAGTCTCCGTCTTTCTTGAGTTGAGCATATTTCGGTTTTGTTTGGTTTTGCTATACGCGCGTACTTTGCAAGAATCTGTTCAGGGTTCTGTTGTAACGCTGCAATTTTCGTTCAACTTGTCAGATTTTCTACAAGTCGACTCGCAAGTCGCACGAGTCGAGATTTGACAAAGGTTCGTTTGATTTGCGAGTCGACTGTAGCGAGTCTAGCATTCGCGTTGCCTGAAACAAGTTTTTTAACTTTTATTTAACACACGGCAGTAAAAGCAACACATGCAAGCTGACGTGGTCGTATACTACACTACACACAAAATGCGTTAAACCCTAAAAAAAAATCCCTGTCATTGATCCTAACCCGCTTTTCTCATAGTATTTCGATCTCGATGTAAAGCATTGCCGGGTGCAACACATCCGAAAACAAGGTGCTGTAATTGTTCCAAAAACTAGAAATGAGTTTAAAACTTTCGGCAATTACTGCAGCAACATATCTCGCAACAATTTTGTCACCCACATCGTACCATTTGCCTGTCAAAAAGCTGAAGTTTTTTTTGTCCGAACAGATGTTTTAACTTTCAACAGCTTCTTTCTAATTTGTTAATAGATATAAGAACGGAACCGAAACCTCAACTTGGTGCCTTCCGGCCCGAGTAGTAATTGCTGTAAAAATTCAATAATATGAACAGCGCCATTGCTGCAAAGCCTTTGGTACAATTTCATATCGGACATTCATCAAGACACCCAAGATGTTTGACAAAGTTTTCACAATATTTATCTACGTCGTTTCGTATTAATAACCGGCGTCACTTTTTTTGAAAACCGATAATAGCTTGATATATTTTTGTTTCAGCTGCTAATTTTATTTAAGTCAACAATTTTAAAGAGGATGCATGATATCTTTAGTCATTAACAAACCTGTTTCCTGGTAGGTAGGAAAAAGCATTCTCTAAACTTCTTTTAAAAAACTAAACCAAAATTCAAAAAAGCTACGAAAAATCGATTTTTTAGATGTACATCTGAAGTTTGCTTCTCTCATCGCCCTCCATCAAATCCAGAGCACAAGTAGATACTAAAATTAAAATTGAGGTTTTGAGATAGCATTGCACTTTTTGCTCGCGCATGCGTAAATTCTAATGTCTTCATCACGTGGGCCTGAAACGTGCTCAATTGCCCGACTGCGTGGGGTGCTGCGGCGACTGCGTGTCTGAGAGACTGTTGTGCGATGGACCAACGCTAGTACTCAAGAGCCCTGGAGACCGAATCGGAAGACGAGCCATTATCACACAGCTGAAGTTTATAAAACAAACATAGTCTCTTTGTGTGAGCAGAGCTTTCAGGCGCCACTGAATATAAACAAATCACTGCCTAAATTGAAATAGAAGATTGATCTTCAGTTATAACAGATATTCGGCTACAAGCTTTCTTTTATAAGAACCAGCAACTTTCGGCTGAGGCTGGGCTGTTCTTAACTTTTTGGCGATTTCAGCCTCAAATTGTTCTTAAATTGTTCTTATTT
>JAOBYH010252187.1:0-16846 GCA_025403525.1 Umimayanthus kanabou | reverse complement strand
GTCAGTGGATGGGGGTCAGTGGAGGGGATCAATAGAGGGGGTCAGTAGAGGGGGTCAGTGAGGGGGCCCGTGGACCGGGGGTCAGCGTTTTTGAGTCTCCTCTGAAGAATGAAAAAAGATAATTTTGCTTTCAAATTTTCACATAAATTTGTTAGCTTAATTAAATGCTTGGCAGTTTGAAAAGGCTAAAAAAACCGAAAATGGGTGTATTTGACTGAAAAAGGTCAGTCTGGTACCTTAAGTAAACATGAAGCAGGGTTAAAAATAGGGGCCAGCTGTAGGCTACAGCTGACAATATCCTGACCATTACAGGCTGTTTTTGTTCAATATTTTCAGTCAATCTCTACAAAATAAGCAGTAGATATCTTGGTTTTTGAAAACAGACAGCAAATTTGAGCAAGTTTGGAAAAAAGTTATTTTGAACCCTGATGAAGCTTTAACTCTAACTACCAGCCCAAGGTTGGGATAGGAACCCAGATAAAATGGGGAGGTAGGGGGTGGGGGTTGTTCAAAGCATGTGAGAAACACGAGTTTGAAGAAAGGGAAAATTAGGCTCGTTTCTAGCAAAATTTGACATCACAAGTTTCCATTTAGCAGCTGCTGCGAGAGCAGTACTGTACCAGGATTGTATAGGTATGGGAGGCAAGAAGTTCAGAAGAAAGTTCTGCATCACAATAACTAATTTGAAGACCAGTGAATAATTTATCCACTAGTCCCAAATGACCACCACAGAAAAAAAAGTTAAAGTTTGAGCACTGTCTTGTTAATAAAAGTCTGCAAACACTTTTCATTCTAACATTTGTTACCTTCCTATCAGGGAAACAAAGATAGCCACTAGGGCAATTATTATCCATTATTTAGATGGTCAGATGTTTGCAATCAACTGAACAAAAACCTTACAACAATACAAACATTAATGCTCTTCTAAAAACAATTACATAAGCATGTAATCAGCAAAGATCATTTGAATGATAGCACCCTAAATATCACTTTAAACACTTTGTATTTATCTCGAGTATGTTTCCAGGCCATATGTTTGTGTCACAAAAGGACAGAGATATATAAATACAGTATATTTTAGCTTTACATTTCATTTAGGCCAAACAAAAAAGTTCCTGGTTTGTCATCAAAATATCTTAAAAAGTAAATGAAGCATGTTATATTTTAGTGAGACACAAAGTCACTTGATTGCATCTAAGAGAGAAGATACTTGTAACTGTCCCTAGTATAAGCATCCAGATTAGTTGTTTAATGTCTTTGGTATGTGTCAGTGGCCGAAAAGATGATCAGTAGCCAAAACAGGCAGTATACTGTCACTTGACTGAGCTCTCATTAGAACGGTGCAGTACTAAAATATACTTCAACACTTTTAAAAACAAAAAAATAATTAAAGTAAAAAGTAAATATAGCAGCTACTTTAACAAACAAGTATTGATGAAAAACCAGGATTTTTTATAATTTGGCTTTGTATAATATTATGTCTACATACAGTATATATACATAATTATATATTAATCTTTATTTATTTATTCATTTATTTATAAAAACTTTAGAGGACATAATGCTATGAACAGCTGTTCACTATTTTATAGACTGTAGTTCTTACTTTACATGTATCTCAGTCTGTAAATAAGGCCTAAAATAAATAATATATAATAATTTATTGCAAACCAATGGATATGAATCAAGTCATGCAACAGTTGCATTCTTCCTTCTACTGGTACCAGAAGAAAACTGCTTTCATTTTTATTGATACTCCTGGTACATGGCCTGTGGTTTTCAACCCATTTCAAACACAGAAGGCTGTACATGTAGCATAATAAACACAGCAATTATAATAAGTAAATTAGCCTTGTTTGTTTAGGCTAGAGCTTCCCACCCCTGCTTGCAGGTCATTTACTCTTAAAGATGAGGAATAAAATAAAGATTGCAAAAAAAAAAAAAAAAGGTCATTTACATACTAATAAATTGAAAATATATTCATTTGGTGAATGAATGAATAACAAAGACTCGTTGCCTGAGTCTTGATTTACATACCTTTTCAAAGAAGAAAAGATGAATAATTTTAATATAATTATACACAATACTGATTGTCATTGTGTATCTGAAAGAAACTTAGATCTATTTTTAACTGGATGGCTGGATAGTATGTACATGTGTGTATGCACGATCTATTGATTATTAATATAATTATGTGGCCTTTCAAGTGATTTCGGTGAATTTGTAACATAGATGCTTTCCCATCTATTTTGCAAAACCATGGAAAAAATATCAGTTCCGTCTTTTGATGGTCTTTTAGGCATCTTTTGATAATCTTTGTTTTGTGTAATGGTCTTTTGGGAGAAAAAACTTGGAAACATAAAATAGGTTTCCACCTTTTTCTACAATAAAGTTCCTGTTCCCTAGCAATTTTTTCCAAACTCTATTTCAGACCAAACTGCAGATTTCACATAAGAAAAACATAAATAACTATAGATGAACAGGGCAATAAATATCTCTTATTAGCCGACTGTGAGGTCCGTATGGCAAGTTATGGACCGAGATTTTTTCCTTCCTTTTATGGCTCAAGTGCGAAGCACGCGGGCTATGAAAACAAGGAAGGAAAAAAATGAGGATCCATAACTTGCCGTACCGACCAAGCAAATGAGGCTAATAAGATGTTTATTATATGTTTTTGTTGATTATTCCAGGAAAGGAACAAAATCATTTGACGTTTTGACAGGTGATCAAGAGCTAGAGGTCCGTATGGCTACTTACGGACCTGAAATTAACCAATCACAGCACGCAAAATCAGTCAGCCATATAATAAAAATGCAGATTGTGGTTGTCAACATAGCTGGAATATTTTTCTATTATTCTGAAATCTGCGAGGTATAAACGATCCATGACACAACTCTCAGAACAAATTGAGAAAAAACTTCTATGCTCTAGGGTTGTAACTAAAACAAAGACCCCTCAAACAAAAACCGAAGACCAAAGACCCCCTAGTGACTAAAACAAAGACCCTAGCGACTAAACGAAGAACCTAGTCACTAAAACTAGGAACCTAGTGACTAAAACTAAGACCCCTTGACTAAATAGAAGACCTATTGGAGAGAGCTTTTGACCTCATCCCTAATAATAGGTAAAAACTTTGGACCTCACCAGGGATCTGACTTTTAGGGGTGGGGTGATGGGTTGCATGGACCACCTCCCTACTCATACCCCCACTGCCAAATGAAATCTGAATGGAATGATGCTATAGTTTGGTTGTCCATACCTGAACTTTTATTGTGAAAATCAACTGTACTGGATGTGCTCAATGAGTCTGGTCTAATCATACTGTGTTTTCTGGTTACCGATAGTGTCAAAATATTGGCATTTTATGATGGAGATGGTAGGAATGCAGGGGGCCCCACCCCAGCCCACCCCAAAAGTCAGGTCCCTAAGGAGGTCCAAATTGACTTCTGCCCTAACTTTCTTGGTTATCAAATTAACAGTAATTACTGGGACTGAAGTACCTGCATTCTAAAGGAATTACCCATCACAACTTGAAACCAATGAATGTTTCAATGGTCTTCATTTAGTCACTAGGGGTCTTGTTTTAGACAAGGCATCTCTGCTTTAGTCACTGGGATCTTCATTTTAGTCACTAGGGTCTTCATTTTAGTCACTAGGGGTCTATGTTTTAGACAAGGCATCTCTGCTTTAGTCAGTAGGGTCTTCATTTTAGTCACTAGGGGTCTTCGGTCTCCATATAGTTACAACCATGCTCTACAAAATTTTATTGTGAAAAACCATATCCTCTTCCTGACTGCTTGAGTAAAATGTATACATACCCTTTTGCAGACAATTTATTAAAGGGCGAACATACCCATAGGCCATATAGAGGGTCCACAATAGGTTTTTTGGGATGCGGGATATGGCTTATTTTGACGACGGGATTCAGGATATGAAGAAATAATTGGGCCGGGATTCGGGATGGCAAGTGTGGCCAAGATGCGGGATATGCCGTTTTTTGGGAACGGGATACAGGAAATCTAGTTTCAAAATTTCGTTTGTGATTCGGAATTTGATTTTGAAATTGGAATAAAATGAATTACAGGTTTCCTGTCAAAAACTTTGACTGTCCTGATGTTATTATGATAAGATGCTGATAACTGTCGTAACTTTTGATGTTTTCATTGTTTCAATCATTAAAGTAGTCAAATGCTAAAGAAATGGATCATGTTATTTGTCTTATTTCAATAATCGGCTTTTGTAATATTGTAGTTACCTGTCAAAGGTCATCAAAGTCTCGAAAAGCATGCCATACATACTTCAATCGTCTCGAGAGACCATCCACCATGTGAACTGGTTTGAACTCTTTGCTTAGCAAGGTCAGCAAAGACTCTTTGATCCAGTGTGGTCTTTTTTTCAAAAATTACAGCTCGCTTTTTCTGTTATGGCCATGATATCATTAACTGTGTCTCGTTGTATTACGAGAAGGGAAAAAGTGGCACCGCATTCTTAAGAAAGGAAAAATTTCGTGCTGAGCTTCGTGAGAATGTGTCCACATTAAAAGCACTCAGGGAAACAGTAAGGTGAGTGGTAACTATAGATTTCGAGTTAAGCCGACTGCTGTTGGTTCGTTTATTCAGTGTACAGAAGTGCCATTAACTAAAACTGAGTCGTTCTACACTCCTTCAAATGGTATTTATAAATGCATTTTAGAACTGTTTATTATGTACAGGATTGATCGGGATCGGGATTGCTGACTAAATTAGAGCAGGATGGCGGGATTAACACAAAATAATGGATGGAATGGCGGGATGGAATACCCCTATTGTGGACCCTCCATATACTGATATAGTCAATTATGTGGATTACTCCCCCCCTCCTCCCCTCCACACACACACACCCAAACCTGACCGCCCAAGGAATTATTTCTTCTTAGTGCAGCAGAGCAACAGCACATTCATGTTGCAATGAAACACAAAAAACGTTTAGTGGTAAGGTTATTACCGTACATGATTTGTAATGAGTAACTGCCTCGCGTCACCGCACAATCATAAAACATTTCAAAAAAGTAAAATATATAACTATGTGTCTATAAGCAAACGTTACATGTATAACTAATATATATTCTTGCGGAAACAACTATACTAAACTACTACATTTACAGATGATACCTTTCTGCATGCTTCAATATGATGGTGAATGAGTGGAAAACCTGCCACGGGAAAGAGGGGCTTTGGCAATTCCAAAGACAGAGGGCGAAATCGAGTTCCTGCAGAAAATACAAAGTGCATCCAGTGACTAGGTCTAGTGTCAAACTTGTAAACACTTAACAGCTTCGACTTTGGTCTTACACAAAATATGCTCAACAAAGAGAAATGCTCACCTTTCACCGGTCCTCCTATTAAAATTACAACCTTGATCATTTTGTGGTGAGCTTTAAATTGAAGAGAAATCTTGAGCAAGCCGCCACATAATCCAATTTCTATGACAATATTTCCCCTCCACCAAACCTTTGACACGTCGTGGCCAAGTCCGACCACTAAGTGGCTACCTACATGAATTAGCAGCCTCATCTAAGGCAACATCGCTGGCTCATACAATTTTCTCTCCTCTCCCTTCCCCGCTAAAAATATTTTTCGAAGACTAATTTTTACACTAAGCCCTCCAGGGGGAGAATGGATAATTTGCCGCCATTTTTTTCTTGTGCGCTTGGACTTCTGGGAAAGGAAATCTACACGTGCCGCCATTTTTCGAGGTGAAGCTGACTCAGAATTTTGGAGTAGTGACGAGATTGTACAAAAGGTCGTCGTGCAATGGCGGACAGAGGGAACGAATCTGGGGAGGAAGAAGAACCTACAATTGCTGAAGATGTTGTGGTCACTAAGTACAAGATGGCTGGAGATATGGCAAATCGTGAGTAACAAACTAGCTCGATCGGTGGTTTTCATTCCCCATCTGTTGATAGATTTTTTTTTCTTTCGTCTGATTTGCATGTCATCAGATCCCAACCCTACACCTTGATTTTATCCTGGATAGTTTATCAAAAGGTTTTGCGGAAAATAAATAAATGTGGTTTTGCCTAGCTTGAAGAATCTAACAACAGATTTCTTTTCGTGCAAGGGTGAGCACGTGCGTTCACTTTCTGCAATTTCAAATCCAAGTTTTAAGGTTACTTTTCATTGAATTCTGATGTTTTATTTTCTTGTATTTTGGGTGGGGAGCAGCAAACTTAAACATTTACCTTTATTTACTATTTTATGAGAAAAGTTCCTAAAATAATCGATCCTAAAGAACCCTAATTTGAACCACGCAAATTTGAATATAATATTATGATTTATGTGGGATTGTCAACAAACCTTTTTGAGAAATGCGAGTGCAGGATGCAGTTTCAGATTGATTTAAATTGTTTCTGCTTGTACTCTAGTCATTGCTACCCAATAAGCGTTTTAGCATTTGGGTGTGGTATTTAAAACAACTTACATGTGTGTTACGCATTCACTGTAAGACTGAAATTGTAAAAACCTTCAGAGAAAATGTAATAAATCATTGTCAATTAAACTTTTGAATGAACAAAATGCTACAAGAAAATCGAGACATTTGTTGAACTTAAAGTTCATAAAAGTTTCCTAAGTTCTGCAGCTGTGTATAGTGTCAAGGTAAAGTTACTGTATCAACACATACTTAATTATTCAAAATCTTTCGTTAGCTCTTGCATCCATACTAGTTATTAGGTTTGTTTGATGAATGTATTTTGAAAGTAAAAAGATTCATAATTTGCGAAAGTCATTTGAATGCACTCTGTAAAATCCCAAGTTGTCTTCGATCAAAATACCTTGGCTTGAGTTCCAGTCCATAAATGGTATGGAGTACAAAAATGTGTTCCCTCAACCTGCAAATCAGCCCGGAATAGGGCTTGGGGCTTCCCTGTTCACAAGATTGGCATCTGGGCTACTAACCAGTGAAGCCAAATATCCTCACTAAAACTGCATGATAGATTTTCTTTTTGGCATGTTCATATCAGCTTTAATTTTTGAAAAAGTGTTGTGAAGTGGCTAGTTATACTAAAAATCAAAGCAATGGTTAATTTGTGGTTTATATTTGTAATTTTGTGATTGTTATTAAATGGTAAAGACAAGACAACAATTAGGATGAAGGCTTTAGACATTAGCCAGTACAGTACTTCCATTTAAAATGCAGAGCCTGGGACTCCTTGCAGCTGATTGTACTATATAATATGGTACTGAATAATCATGTACATGAATGTACAATTATTTTTTCCTCAAATTTTCCACCCTGTATGATACTTATTTGGGACTGTACAATTATTTATTTTCCATATTACAAAATCTTTAAGGAAGAAGCATTCTCAAATAAGTAAAGATAGAGTAGTATTTTTGAGCAATACATATTTTGGTCTGCAACAGTATCCATTGAAGTCACAGCTGTGTGCAAACACTCGAGCAAGCATGAGCTACTTGTACAGGAAATGTGTGGTTTGAGTACTGTACTCAGCCAGTCAGTGTATCAGAAGAGTTCTATATCTAGAAACATCTGAGCTAAACATAAATTTTCCACCCCGACCCGTATTATAATTATGGCCTGCACTATTATTTGGTACTATGTGGTAGGTAGTTTTGGGGGTCTTCTTATCTTCGTTATTGCCCCAAGTTAGTGTATACCTCAAGACATTTGGGAAACTATTTCTGTGAACATGTAGTGTATCAGAGATGCCCACATGTGAAGTAGTCAAATCCTGGACAGTGTTGCCTTTTTTATTTCTATTTTTTTGTGCATTCTTTACAGTATGATCTGCCCATGTGAAGAATGCATTATTACCAATAGGTCAAAAAATACTATTAAAATTGAGCTCCTTTCCTGACTATACAGTACTGAAAATCTACTAGAAAATGGTCCCTCAAACTCAAGAATTGTAAAATATTCAGACAATGCTAGATTAGATATTAGTTTGTTTTGGGTTTTCATCGATCAAATATTATTTCAAATGGAGCTAGACTTTCCAGCTTTTGGAGTGCTGCTGTACATGTCAACAAACCTGTGAGGTGTGATTGGTTAAATTTGACTTCAGGTGCGCAGTCTAGTTGTGATTGATTACATTTGACTTCAGGTGTGCAAGTCTGTCTTTCTCTGTTGTGTTTGATTGATGGCAGCCCAAGAAAAAATTTGGAGAAACAAAAAAATCCCAAGAACTTGCAGGGATGAAAACAGTAGTACATGTAACTGTACGTGTACACTGTATATTATGGTTTTTGACCTGATAGAAAGTAACAGGGCTCTCATGATTGTTGAAAGTAATGTTTTTTCACAGTTTGGGCAATCCTCAGAAAATCAAGGAAATCCAAGTTTTTTTCTCTCAAGGTAGTGCAAAATTAAGGCAATTTTATCTTCATACTTTTGATGTGGCAATGCTTTTCTTAACAAACTTGCAATTTTCCAGTGACCTTTGTAAAGTATTAAGCTTGGTTCACACTAGCAATGGAAGCAGAAGTGGAGATAGATGGGGAGATGGAAGAATCCTTACGTGCTAGTGTGAACCATGAAAACGGAGATGGAAGCACAAGCGGATGCTTGACGGAAGTGTAGATGGAAGGAACGGATCGTTCCTTTTTCATCTGTTGCCTCTTCTGCTTCTGTCGAGCTTATGTTGCAAACTGCCAAGTGTGAACCAGTACTGATGGAAGCACAAGTGAAAATGGAAGGATGAGCCATCTCCGTCTCTGCTTCCATTGCTGGTGTGAACCAAGCTTTAGAGCTGCACTCTGTTGTGTTGTGGCAAGCGCTCCATGCTTCCATCTTATTAGGCATGCCATTGGTGCTGGCTCATTTTGTAATGCTGTAACAAGGAGAAAAATTTAGACTGAGGGATCTCTAACAGGGTGTTAAGGGGGAGTATGAAGTAAAGAACCACAAGTTCTATATTTTGAACATTTAAATGGATCCTGTTATAGATTAATGGTTTAATCACAAATCACAAGCATTGTTTGGTCTCATAACGAATCACAGACTTAATTTTGAAACAATAGCAGATCACGATTAGCAGTTTTTTGATTATGAAAAAACCCTTTACCAACCTGCTCTAAGAGAATCTTAAATCAGGTTGACCAAAATTTACTTTGTGGACAGATCAGTGAAAACGTTATTTTGGAAATCATGCTTATTCAAATGAGTGTGAACCCAATGTAAAAGTAACATAAAATGTAAATCAATTCTTACGAATGTACGTGTACAAACTAGCTGTTTTCCCATGTGTCGTATCACAGGTGTGCTGGTGAAGGTGATAGGAGCAGCTGTTGAGGGAATGACAGCCAGGACCCTCTGTCAGTTGGGTGATAGACTTATAGAAGAAGAGACCAGTAAAGTTCATAAGAAAGACAAAGAAATTAAGAAAGGTAATTGAGGTCTTTTCTGCTGGAGACATTAATAATTGAGTTCTTTATCTTTTGTTGCATGCTCCTCCATACTGTAAATACAGAACAGGGTCTATATAATGCTTTACACTTGCAAATGACTAATTACAACTATTTACATAATGATTTACATTCAAGTTCTTTTCACAACAGACTATTTAGTTGTACTTACAAATTAAGGTAATTAATTTGGATGCCACATGACCAGACCCAACCAGGGTCTTTCTCTTGAGAGAGGAAAGAGCCTGGAATTGAGGTTGTGTATCATTTGTCTGTAGTTTGATGGAGTAAATAATTTGAAACAGTCTTCCGGAGAAAGATTGTCTGTTTTATGTTTATGGGTTTGATCAACAAGGGTTGATATGTGATATGGTATGTTTTTTGCCTGTGTGGTTTGGTGATGTTTTGAGCCTTAGCCCTTCGTCTGCTTGGATGAAAAGCTAACACTCGAAACATCAGCTACTAGTATACACCTAACTTCAGGTGAAAAACATACCATATCAAAGCCTTGTTGATCAAACCCATATTTGGCTTACTCACCAATGCAGAAAAAAACCCCAGTTTTTTTCAAAACTAGTCTTTCAGTGTTTGTAGTTAGTCATACAGTTAGTAAAAACATGTTTGCTCTCATACATTTTGTTTTAAACAGTTAATAGTCCAAATGTGTATAATTTTATTTTGTTACCTTGTTCTCACAGGTATTGCGTTCCCAACCTGTATATCTGTGAACCATTGCATATGTCACTTCAGTCCATTACAGAGTGAACCTGATGTTACAATCAAAGATGGTGACCTGGTGAAAATGTAAGTGTTGAGACTGAAGCAACTTGGGAACAAAAGCAGACAGTATTCAATGGTAACATAAAAATTTATATTTGTGTGTAGCTTGCACTTCCCCCTTTTATATTTCTCAATTATGACTTTTGTTAGATGTTTCTATTAATCAATATTGAATAGATATAGATAGATAATATTAAGTACAAATTTGTCAGCTGGAATGGAGTGCTTTCTTTTTCACAACCATGATTTATTCATAGGATGTTGAGACTTCAGGGTACAAATTAAGGATTTTGTCTAGCCTACAAATTATCATTTTTGCATTGGGAGATAAGAACGTTTCCATATGAATCCTTATTTGGAATTTGTAAGCTGCTTTGTTATTGGCCTACAAAACAGAAGTTTTGTCCTACTTTTTGAAGGGAAGAAACAAAACCCCCGGCATGGATGGTCTGACAACTGAGTTTTACAAATACTTTGGAACCTCATCGGCGACATTGTTATTGACAGTTTTAACTATGGTTTTACGACGGGCCAACTTTCAATATCGCAAAGACAAGGAATAATTACACTAATTCTAAAAAAGAACAAAAACCTGGAATACTTAAAAAACTGGCGTCCCCTCTCAGTACTAAACACTGATTATAAAATTGCCACTAAAACCATAGCTTGTAGATTAGAAAGCATATTATTCTAATAGCAAAATACCACCTTTACTGCAATGCTATAAGTAATGCTCATTTGGTTTTTGCAGCTTTTCTTGAAAGGCTCAAAAACACAATTGAAACTGAGAAATATATTGCTTATACCACTCACGCTACTGAAGATTTTTCTAAAAAGTGGCGCAAGATAAAACTAGATTAAGTTATTATTATTATTATTATTTAAGAAAAAAAGGAGCGAAAATGTAAAATTGAAATGTTTGTAAGACTTTAATATGACAATAAAGTTGGAGGGAAAAAAAAAATTTACAAGTAGGCCCTTAATTCACACCCTGAACGTTAATCTTGAAGAAACATTTTGATGCCATACTATCACATTTCCAGAATGATTTGCTATTGATATGATTAACTCTAAAGTCATTTCAAGAGGCCATTCTTTTACAAACTTGTTTAATTTGTAAATGAATGCAACATTTCAAATTACTGGCATTGATCAGGAGTTGTAAAAGATGAGCTGCACAGGAGGAATCCAACAGCGGTTAGACACTAATGTACACAGCATTGTGGGATTCCTCTTGTGTAGTAGGAGTTGGAACAGGCAAAGTAAGGAACTGAAGGTATATCCAGAGTGTCAGAAATGAGACCTGCAGATGTTGCTTGTGACATGCAACTTCTTGTTTTGAAACCCCAGTGTAGATCTTCCATATTTCAGAGCCAAGTAAAAACAGTTTCTTGTTGTCTTGAGAGAAGTAATCAATTGGTAATAATTTGTTGACCTTTTTTGTCTAGAGACCTTGGTGTACATATAGACGGTTTTATTGCTGTAGTTGGACACACAATTGTTATTGGAGCATCTAAAGTGAGTATGGTTTTTAGTGCATAAAGTAGATGGCAAGATGTTAACAGTACATCTAGCCTGTTGGTGACACTGTTGGTGAAAACTGAAAATATAAGCCTCTTTAACATACCAGGAATAGAAATTAATTTTTTTCAGTACTTGTCCATAATAACTATGGGTGTTACTAAAAAAGTATGGCCTGAAAGTCAATGTGGGCATTGGTTGCAGTGTGGCAAAAGCAATTCCAATCAAAACTTTGATTCCCTTTTTTTCATTCCTGCATTGAGAATTCAGATAATAAAAGGTGCCCAGATATGTTTTTCTCACTAAAGCCGATTTCAAGCCACTTCTCCGTACACAATTGTGGGAAAAGACAAAAATCCTGTTGGGAAAAGAACACAGAAAACAGGTGATTTATTAGGTGATTGTTTTACAAAAATTATGAGGAAAAAAGGATTCTTTGCTGTGGCCATATTTGTTCAACTTGGTTAGGTGCCGGTTAGTAAACAAGTATGTATGCATTATCATTGGGTGCAACTGTTTTTATCTGAACTGTTATTTAGGCGTTGTCATTAACGTTTGTCAAGTCAGAGACTACGGTGTGGAAGTGGTCACATTTAGTTCACAAATTTCTAAATTACAGGGTACCCATAGAGTCTCAAAAAGTCTAACTTTTGATTTTGTATTTTTAAAGCTTAAAAATGTCTTAAATTTGCCAATTTTATCCTTGAGGTCTTAAAAGTCTTAAATTTTGTTTTAAGAAATAAATCGTTGTTTCTCCAGGTCAAGGTTTGAAGATTGTTTGCATGTAGAAGGGGCTCGTTTATTTTCCTTGTTTATGCCAAAACTATTGTTCCAGATAGAAAAGCAGTTAGAAATTGTAAGTTACCCAAGTTGGCCTGTATTGTAACTTTTGAATAATAGCTTGAAGGAAAATTAGGTCTTAAAGTTTCCAAATTTGGGTCTTAAAATGTCTAAAAAGGTTTTAAATGTTGTGAGTTGTTAGCTGCAGGAACCCAATATAAAATTTTCTGTGTATGTTTGCATCATACCACCTAGGAAAATAAGGTAACTGGAAGGAAAGCAGATGTACTTCAGGCAGCTTATCTGGCATCAGAAATGGCATACCGGCTTGTCAAGGGTGGCAATGAAGTAAGTGGCAGAACAGTGTGGATAACATGTATACAGTGCTCATAATGCTTCCTCAAAGTTGTGGAGGTTGTTCATTTTCTCCTTTAAGTTCCAGTGATAATCCTCCAATTTTAAACATGATTCCTGGAGAATTCCTGGAAAAGTAGAAAGTTTAGAATTCTCACTTTTTCTCTTTTTCATTTTGAAGCATTAGGTATTAGAACTATTAACTTGTATTGAATGTATCAACATGTATTTGATCTTATTTCAAAATACTCCTGCAAAACTCTTGGAGACTTCCCCAAACCACTCCTGGAAAGACCAGGAGTTAATCAGTGTGTGTGAAGATGAACAAACCCAGTGTGTAGACTAAAAAAAGTGCTTTCTTTGTGTGTTAATTAATGTGTAATTATTATTAATTTGTGTTAGCACACATTTGAATGTGTATCGTACTAGCTACTATTTGTTTAGAATTTATAGCTAATTTGTACAGGAAGTTGTTGTTATAAGTAGATTTCAGCTGATGTAATGTTTATAAACAAATATTTTCAAACTCAAACACCTGCAAGACTTTAAACAAAGAAACCTTTGTCTTGAACAGCCAATCAAGACTTCATAGACTCATTAACAATAACTGATATGCTGCTATAAAATTAATGTTAAACAGAGAGGACATGCTAATTTGATCTTTGTACTTACCTACAGAACTATACAGTAACAGAAAATGTACAAAAAGTTGCAGAAACTTTTCAGTGTAAACCAGTGGAAGGTACGTTGTCGTAATCAGTAAAATATGGACAGACTACACAATTAGAACACTTTGGTTTAAACTCAGGATCTTGAATTCTATCTTGATGTTTTCTCAACATCAAAATTTTCATCAACACCCAAAGCTTGAGAAACAATTAGCTATAAATACGTCACATGTGCTTCAGTCTACTCTTCAAAACTGCATGTAACTGAATGTTTCTATAGGAAAACACAAACAACAACAGCCAATCCTTTTATTTCCCATATTGATTTGCATAGTAGAATTAAAGTAAAGAAATATGTAGGGGGGACTGGCCATCTGATAAAGGGGCAGGAATCTCATTGGCTAGGAGTAAGAGACTAGGAATGTGTAGGGGATTACAGATAATATCTCTGATATCAATTGTGGACATGGAAATTTCAGGGTACAGTTACGGAATTCCTTGGGGACAAGAGGAATCAGAGACTAGGGGGCTTGTAGAAGATGTTTTATATATCTGTTCATTCCAGAATAGTAAAAACATTGAATAAAGGGTAGTGTTTTTAAGTATGGAAAGTTAATAAAGTGAACTTGGTTACATCTTTCAACTTTATGATTAAGATTGTATTACCCAAATATGTTTACCGATAGAACTGAATGTGATGATTTCATTTATTGAAAATTTTTCTCAAGATGTTGTGCAGTAATGAAAACAACTTATGTAATGATTGTGATTTCATTCTGAAGGGATGCTGTCCCATCAACTAAAGAAGAATGTTATTGATGGTGAGAAGACCATTATCCTTAACCCCACAGAGCAACAGAGGTAAGGATCTCCTTGTAACTGTGGTGAGATACCTTATTAAAAACTGAATGAACAACAAGGATTTATCATATACTCAGGGCTCAGTTTAGTAGCTTGGTTGTGAACATAGGAAAACTATACATTCTGTCAACTTTCCAATCAAAAATTAAATGCACTATTGTGGTTATTACATGTAGCTGATTCCAGTATTAAATATTTGTGCTACAGGAAGGACCAAGCTAAGTGTGAATTTGCGGTCCATGAAGTGTATGCAATTGACATGCTGGTCAGTACTGGTGACGGTAAAACGAAAGAGAAGGACACACGGACAACTGTTTACAAGAGAACCAATAACATTTACAACCTCAAGATGAAAGCATCTAGAAGTGAGTAGAAAAAGCTTGGATAATTATAATTGTATTTACATTTTACAATACTGAGAATTTTAGTAGTAATGAATAATTTATACAGCAACATTTCCCATATAGATCAATATAAAATTATTTCATCTGATATAAAAAGTTTTACTTTGAACTAATGTTTTGCTTGCTTTGTAGCATTCTATAGTGAAGTTTGTAACAAGTTTACCATGATGCCATTTACAATAAGGTGAGCTAGCTGAAGTTGAACAAGATTTAAATTTTTTAAAGGTTGAGCATTCTCTCAAGTAGAAACTTATGACCCTTCTTTTTAAAATAAAATAAAATAAAATAATGTACTATCAGTATTTACCTAGCAACAAACATGATTTAAAGTAATAGCTTAGTACTTATTTGCAAGTAGAAATAATGGTATTGATAAGAGTGCTAGTTGGGATGGATGTTAATCAGGGCACCAAACAATTCTGATATTTTCAAAATTTACATTACAAAGCATTTAATTAGTTGTTACCTCGCCTGGGCTTTGGTTTTTCAGATATCACCTCATTATTTGCATTTTGATGAAATTATTGTGTTGGGGAAAAAAAAGTTACAAAAAGTGCTATAACTTAATTTTCTTTGTGAATCAAAAGTCTACAAGATAAAGTTGGAACAACTGCAAAACTATTTCCACTATTTTCCTAATGCTAAACTTTAGAAAGTGTGTTTATTTACATTTGAACAGTCTTAGTTATAGTTAAACTTTTCTGTTTACCCCACCTCTTACAATATTTGTTGGTTTATATAACTAGTGCAATCAGAGTAAAAATTACAATTATTAGTGTACAATTAGTCATGTTTTGCTGTAAATTTTCAACTGCAGAGCATTTGAAGATGAAAAGAAAGCCAAAATGGGAGTGGTTGAGTGCAGCAAGCATAGTTTGCTAGAACCTTTCAATGTCTTATGGGAGAAAGAAGGTACACACCTAAATAAGTAGTTATTTGATTCACAACTTGGAATTTCAACTGTAACTTCTACTCACAGTTGTTTGAACAAACCGGTTATGAAACTTTGTAATTTAACCTCTTTCTTTTTGTTCTTTGACCTTAACTGTGTACAAAACACAAGATTTTGAAATGCACATTGGTAGGTAACCAACAAGAATATTTGGCTTGATATGAAAGCCAAGAGATTGACTGTGCAGACCCTTTTTTCTAAAATATTACAAAACATCTTAGTTTATACACTCCTTTTGACGTTTTGAATTTCATGTTACCAAATAGCTCCAATAACTATGTTCTGTTTGATTGTATTCATGAGTATATTTATCGGTTTTGCTTGAATGTTGTATATTTGATTTAATTGTGTTCAAGTGTTGTCACTATGTTGATGCGAAAGCTTTGCACCATGCAGCTTGTCACAATAAAATGGCTCCAAATTTCAAACTTAAGTCTTGAAACTTGACTTATTGTTTAATGCCAATCACTGTAGACAAAGGACATTCAGACAACTTTTGAGACAAAGATAATTTGTTAGGAAAGGAAATGACGTTAATGAAGTGCCATTTTTGAGTCCTTGCCAGATCAGTCAAGAAACTTAAAATACATGTATAGTGCATTAAAAAATGTTTTTGTAGAACACTCTTATACTCCAAGAGCCTTTTGCCCTACCTGATTCCCATGTCAAATATAATTTGCCACTATTTTAATTTAGTTTAATCCAGATTCACGTGCATACTAAAATAACTTATATCAATACCAGTTTTGAAGTAAAAAAATGTAAAACAACTATCAAGGTTGCAAATAACAAAACAAACAGAACTGTTGCATTGAAGAAGGACAAGCAATTCCACTGTAGAATCTACGCTAAAAACTGTAAAGTAAGCCAAAACAAGGAAAATGACTTAGGGGCCAACCATTTGATCTTTGAGGGGGGGGGGGGGCTTTTTTGGTGAGCAGGAATTTTTTTTAATATACCACAGTGTGCAAGAATTTTTTTTGATACAAAACACTAGCAGGAATTTTTTTTGAAACTGCAACATTTTTTTTTCCTTCAGAATATGATGCAGGAAATTTTTTTTGTTCACCAGTTGCTGCAGGACTTTTTTTTACGAGAACTTGGCTTGTAGGGAATTCTTTT
>JAOBYH010251076.1:0-12106 GCA_025403525.1 Umimayanthus kanabou | reverse complement strand
TGTATGTATGCATGTATGTATGTATGTATGTGTATGAATGTATGTATGCATGTATGTATGTACGTATGTGTATGAATGTGTATGTTGTATGTATGTATGTATGTATGCATGTATGTATATATGTATGTATGTATGCATGTATGTATGTATGTATGTGTATGAATGTGTATGTTGTATGTTGTATGTATGTATGTATGTATGTATATATGTGTATGAATGTGTATGTTGTATGTATGTATGTTGCTGAGAGCCAAAGATTCCTTTAACTACTTCATGTTGGAAAAGTATACGTTACATGTGAGTGATACTTAATGATGAGGATCTTATGGATCGAACGATAAGGATCCTACAGAAACAGTTATGAGGATCCTACAGAAACAATTATGAGGATCCGATGGTTAAATGATGAGGGTCCAACAGATTAAATTATGAGGATCCTATGGATCAAATGACGAGGATCCTATCAGGGTGGTAAAGGGGGGTACCAGATAATGAATCACGACTCTATTTTGGACACTACAACGGATGACAGTTACAGCTTTATGACTTAATCACGAATCACGAAAATGTTTTTGGTCTCATAACGAATCACGGACTTAATTTTGAAGCAATAACGGATCACGATAGCAGGGTTTTTAGTCCAATAACGGATCACGATAAAACCCTTTACCACCCTGTCCTATAGGTCAATTGATTAGGATCCTATAGATTAAAAGATGAGGATCCTATGGATCATATGCTGAGGATCCTATGGATCAAATGATGAGGATCCTATAGATCAAATGATAAGAATCCCATTGATCATTTCTCTATTCTTTATAGAGCTTACCAATGCGTCAAAAAAGCCATTGCTCCAAATACTGAGAAATTGTGCCAAGTGTCATTTAGATACTGATTTGCCTTTTATTTCAGCAGCAATATATTAATCAGTACAGTTTATAGTTGATGCACACATTGCATTATTGGTTACTGTATGACCTATTTCTTCCGAACTCACTCTTAAGATACTCTCATTGACTCACTCGTTGTTTGACATCCATTCGCCAGGCACCCCCTATTGACTGTCCTGGCGGTGACTGTTACGGAAAACTGCCGACACAGCGGAAAAAACAAAGACAATTTGGCATCTTCACAGCGAAGGACATTGCCAATGGTAGATTAGGTGGGTGACACATCTGTTCCGTCGCTTCTCTTCTTTCTTTCTTTCTTCTGTCGTTTTCTTCTTACCTTTTTACTCTCCTTCCTTTTATTTTTCTTTCCATTTTTCAATTTCTTTCTTCCTTCCTTCTTTCATCTCATTATTTCTTCCCTCTTTTCTATAATTTTACCTTCCTTTTTTCTTCCTTTGTCTACTTTCTTTCATTCCGCCATTTCTTTCCTTCTTTCATTCCATTTTTCTCCCATCTTTCCTCTTTTTTCTTTTTTCCTTCGTTCTTTTGTTAACCTTTTCCATCGTTCTTTCATTCATTGTTTTTTCTTTCTTTCATTCATTTTGTCTTACTTTTTGTTACCTCTTTCATTTTTCTTTTCTTCGTTCCTTTATTCCTGTTTTTCTTCCTTCAGTTTCACGCCTTCCTTCTTTCATTGCCTTTCTCTTTCTTCCTTTCTCTCTTCTTTCATTCATTCGTTCAATTAGTTTTCTTTCCTCTTTCTCCGTATTTGCTGGTTTTGTTGTTTTACTTTTTCTTTTAACTCTTTATCTTCCTTTGGCTCCTATTTTACATTATTCCAAGGCTTCTCTCTTCCCGCCCTCAAACAATCTTAACCTTATTGTTCCTTCTCCTTTCCTCTTACTTGTGCCTCAGTCTCCTTACTTGTTTTTCCACTAGTCAGTTCTATTTGTCAGATACGTTTCACAGTTTCTATTTCAAGCAGATGTTTTTACGTTTCTTTGCCAGTACTGGGTTATAATCCCCTCATAACAATTCCCGTGGGATCAACGAGAATCAACGTGACTGAGATGCACAACAGTAGAAATTACTTGGGTAAGTATCGGTTCATCAAACACGCAGCAACTTCACTTCTTACTTTTATCGTATCACTCTGTAACCTAGCCCTAGGAGTCCAACGGACTACTTTCCTTTTTGCATTTCTCTTGGACCAAGTTAATTACAAATTAGAAAGGTTGATACAAGAATATTAGTAAAGAAACTCTCAAGTACTCGTAGGATGACATATTGTTACCAAGGGCCCGGCCAAGGATACCAGTCTTGAGGCTGATTGGGCCACCCTGGTAAAATAAAGTTGACTTGACTTGACTATTAAAAAAATTTTTTACAAAAAATGATTTTAAATCATTATAAAGAAAATTAACTTACTTATATTTACTAACATACTACCTTACAAACGAAATTACTTACTAACTAACAATAGTTTATTTTTTGGTCTTTAAAGTTCGTTAGGTAAACCGTTCTATAATAGTGACCTTGCCGCACTAAAATAGGCAAGTGGTTTTTGATAATGAATGATTTCTGTCTTCAGCCTTGAAGGCTCACAACTCGAATAAGTACTACATCAATGGTAACTGGGTGATCGACCTGCCAAAGGTCTATCGCGTGGGGGGTACCACGGTGCACTACACACGGCCCAAGCGAAACAGGGGCTCAAATGAAGCGTTTGTCATCGAAGGGCCCACGACTGAGGCCCTCGATGTTATGGTAAGCTTTGAACAGTTTTAAAGTTCATAGACAACCATTAAAATATAAACTTCTATTATAACATGGAAGCTTGTTTAGCTTTACTATGTTCCTTGGAGTATTTCAACAATACTTTATAAAGACCGGGTTTCGTGTTTCTAGATAAGGAGATTGATTGAATTTAAAGTGTTGCCTATCCCAGGGTTAAATTTAACTCAATTTCGAAGAACGGGGCCAACTAGTGAGCTAGGCAAGTGATCTACACACTCTTTGTTTGCAAAATATCGTTTACAAGCATATCGATGCTCAAATTTGCCAACATTTAAAGAACCGTTTCCACCTCACGGTAGAGGTCTGGTAACGAGTTCAAATCCGCCATTTTAGGGGGTCGCTAAAACAGCCGTGAAATTCACTTCGTTCAGAGAAAGTATAACCTGTTCCAATTTTTGGTTCCATTAGTTTACGTTTAACCATCAAAAAGTCTATCATATCGTTACTGGCACTGTTTCGTTCCGTGAAGTGGATGAAAACAATAACAAACCACGCCCAGGTGAACAGGGTTCTTTAAGAATAAATTGAGAATATAGCCTGGACTCAATTCCACAAGTTAAGGCTCCAAGGAAATTATTAAATTCGTATTTTTCTGATTCTTATATAAATCACCATCACGTGTGCACGTGGCTGCACATTGGAGCGCTCTCTGTATTACAACGTTTTGTTTGACTATGTTAGACGTTTGTACCATTTAGAACCCGCTAGCTATAGACAAATGACAGACATTCACCGAGACACGAGTTACTGATTTTCCGCAGAACTGCCAAGTTGCCTATTCATTGTCTTCTCAGGTTCTTTTCAATAATATGAAAGGTCTATTTTAAGAATAATTTAAGAAATCAATATTTTTAGGCTGAAATCGGAAAATTTTTAAGAACATTGAGGCTCAGCTAAAATTATGGTATTCCTACAAAAAGTGCGTAGATCACTTGCCTAGTTCGCCAATCCATTATTGCGGTCTAAGCCAGTCTTTAGGAAACAGAATCCAATGGCGGGTAAAACCTTTTTCTTGGATTAACGCTAACTGGATTTGCTCAATCGGGCTATGATTATCGGTTTCGCAAATATATTTGATGGATTTCCTAACTTTCAGATCTACCACCAAATCTGATCCTTTGGCTTCTTGATGTCTATTCCAGACCGCAGGAACACAAACGTAGTTTTCGTTAAACTTATAAAATATATGTCAATGATTTATTATTAGTTTGTACAGAAGGTCACAAAAGACAGCAAAAATTGTTTCTCAAAAATAAACACTAAAACAGCAACTGATCATCGGTAGGATTCCTAAAATGTGTACTGTTCTACAATTGGTCTCGGCTCCATAAAATCCCAGACCAATTTTAGAATACTTTAGGTGGAGCCGCCCACTAAGTGAGCACAGAATGTTCCAGTTGTTTTAGGAGAACTTTGCTGATCGGTCTTTGTTAAACACAAAAAAGGTTTCTTGCTAAAGTGCAAGAAAGGTCACAAATGAATGTTTATGAAACACGTACGAAAATAAGCAGTCCTTCTAATTCTAACATATATCCCTACTTTCTTTATAAATGTCGTCACGCAACGGAAAAGTAAACACAGGCTTTTCATTTCATTCCCATACAGCTTTTGTATCAACAAGATGAGCCCTACATAATGTACTCCTACTACTTGTCAGCGGACTTCCCCCGAGGGATCAGGGGCCACCAGCCGTCCAGTAATAACGGACGGCCCGTTGAAGTGGAAGGCAGTCATGGCCCTGATATCAGCGTCATCCCGTTACCCAACAGTAGAAATGTTGAACCGCAGATACGTTACGAGTGGACGCTTGGGGGGTACACGCAATGCTCTCATTCGTGTGCGGGAGGTGGGTTTGTAGACATATCTTATTTACATCTTGACTCATTGGCTAAGGCTCGGGTCAAACAAGGATGAGAGTTGAATGAGAGTTGGGCGACCAGATTTGGATGACATTTGGATGAGAATTTTTTTAAGGGCTTCTAATGATTTTATAATGAAAGGAATATCCTGTTTAAATAAAGGTTCTCTCTCTCTCTCTCTCTCTCTCTCTCTCTCTCTCTCTCTCTCTCTCTCTCTCTCTCTCTCTCTCTCTCTCTCTCTTTCTCGTTCTCGTTCTCGCTCTTTCAACTCTTGTTAGCGCGGTCGAACGAAACTGAGAGTCCATGCATGAGAGTTGTTGACAAGAGCCGCTGAACAAACATGTGAAACTCTCATTAACTTTCATGGACTATCATGCTCGTCTGACCTCGGCTTAATTAATATAGAATAGATTCGAAGCCGAAGTTTCACACAATTCAATAGTGCGATAGGCGCCGATGGCACAATCTGTACTCACTAAGAATTTGAGATTGATATGTCCAATATGTTCGAAGAAATCAGTGTCTAAATACTTCCGATTTATAAAGATTTCTATGGCTTTAGGAAGTTCCTTTTATTGGCTGCATTGACCACATGTTTTGACTAACCCCGGAAGACAATGTTGAAATCGTTGAAAATGATGAATTGCGGTTGCTGACTGCAATTGATTCTAGTCTTATGTCACGGTTTTGTCGTTTGTAAGGAGGAAGACTGGCAATGATGACAATTATTCCAAAAAACAACCAAGATGAATATTTTCAAACGGCTGAATGGTAGAAGCTACATGATATATGAATTTATAGTGTTTCAAGTTGAATTAATAAGTAAATTAGCTAAACCTTACCTTGGTTTTACTATACGAGTTTGTTTACACTGTATGTCTAGTCTAACCCTTTATGTTGAACTGCAACAAATGTGTAAATGTACTGTCTTCAAATCGTGTTGTAGCATTTGTTGCATGGTTAGGATGCCACATGAACTGGGAAGTCATACTAATCTCGAAACTGAACAGACACACTGTGAAACTCAATTTCTTGTTTGTTTTGCAGGCAGACAGCGGTCGGTGTACCAGTGTGTGAGGCTGCACGACAGGAGTAATGTGCCGGACGATAACTGTGCTCAAACTAAACCGGCACCGCGCGAGAGAGTGTGCAATCTGCAACCCTGCCCTCCCCAGTGAGTACAACATTACAACGTATAATATACACCATATCCTCCCTACTAAGTACATCATTGCAATGCATAATATACACCATGCCCCTCCTAGAGAGTATAACATCTAATAATATATACACCGTGTCCTCTCTGGTGAATAGAGCATTACAACGTACAGTACATATACCATGTCCTCCCTAGATAGCACGACATTGCACCGAACAATTATCATCTTTTCCTCCAAAGTGAGTACAAATTATGGAACGGTACAAATTAACTGTACAGCAATCCTTTTTACAACTTGAAAATGAAGTCAAGATGACTTCGACAGTTCTACACGTCCATATTGGGACGTAATTCATATTTTTTTCTATTTTTAGTCAAAATTTCCTATTTTCTTCTACTGTGGGAAGAAACACTTCCTATTCTTTGAGAACTGCTTGCCACTGAAGACCCTTCTTAAGTATTTAAAGAACAATGAGAAGCTATCCTGCATGATAAGGCCTGTTCACAATTATAGTCCTGGAGACTGACCTTGTTTCCTTTTCTCCGCTTAGTTAAAGCCTGGTATTCTCAATAGCCTCATCGTTTTTGTTGTTAATATGTTCCTCAAATCCAGCAACATTTTTGACGGAACTGCAACGCGGCTCTGGTGTTTTTGGTGAAGGTACCATGCGTTGATGGTTCGCAACGGAAGGCTGGACTTGGAAAGATACAAATAGTCGAGTTGCTTTTGATTCAGGTTGCGCAGCAGAACTACAAAGCTTTTTCTTTACCTGATTTAGAATGTATTGGAAGGCTTTCCTATACTTTGGAAGACGCCAAACATATAGGAAGGGATTCAGAAGAGAATTTGCAAACAATAAGACCTTTGCAAGATGATATACCCATAACAGAATTTTTTTGACGTGTAAATCGGTAATCCCCTTTAAAAAGTAAGCGTTAGCAGCTAAAAGAATAACGTATGGGATAATGCAAACTTCAAAGGCTACTACTAGTGTTATTGTTATCCGTGTAACAGCTTTCTCTCGATTGAAAGCGTTCTGCAGAACAACCAGGTTCTCTGCGTCGACAGTTTTCTTAATACTCAATGCTTGAGTTGCTGTGTGTGCACGACCAACAATGGTATAGACCCATTCATCATAAATTTCAAGTACCATTGAAAGTAGTGCAAAACTGATGCAGTAAATCCATATACAAATACTCAAGTTTCGAACCTTCCATTTCGTCACTCTGTGCTTGTATTTCAGTGGAGTTGTGATAGCTATTTGCCGATCTACAGACAAGGCAATAAGGGTGTAGAGTGACGCACCCACTGGAATGAAACCTGAGAATGCTGCATTGCTTAAGGGGAAGAGTTCAGTATTGTTGATACCCATATAAATGTACCAAACTGCCATTAGTGGAGCTGTAAGAATCCCAACAAATAAATCTGCCAGAGCCAAATTGAATATCAACATACTGGACGGAGAGCTTCTGATGTTTTTGAATGGATCGAGCAAGATAGAAGCAAGAACAAAGCCATTTCCTATGACAATGACGGGTACAAACAGCAGTATGGCGCTTCCAATAGTCCCTGAAATTTCTGGAAAAGCAGCTAATAATTGTCGTCTAGCTTGGGTGATGTTACCGCTGTCGGACATTGTTGAGACGCCACTGATCCGTTTTGGTTAACAAAGGTGACGGTGTTCGGAGGTTTTAACAAGTGTTCTCACACACGTATTTCCGCAAACGTTTGCTGGGAAGCAGACAAGAAAATGTTTCCAGCAGAAAATACCATAGATTATTAATCAAAAATGAAAAGCAAATATAATCTAAATTGAATCAATTTTTTTTTGCAAGAAACACAAAGGCGGATAAAGGAAACAGCTGTCATTCAAGAGATGCGTTTCGAGTGCTACAGGTATCTTTGTACAAGTTTGCCTAAATGTTCTGGTTCCTTTAATTTTGTAAGATTCGTTTGGGAGCTGATGTCAATTCCATGCATCTGTTAAAGACTTCCGTGGATCTGTCTGGAGACAACAAATTGGAAATTTATTCGTCATATATTTAGGTGAAATGTAATAAAAAGTTTCGATGTAATATTTTCCGGTTGGAAATGGTGAGACTTTTGAATTAACGTTGATGCTTATCTTCGATTTCTTTTTAAAAGATGAGTGACTGTATTATATTAGATGTCAATATAAGAAATCACATTGTCAACGGCTTGATGAAGACAATTAAATGAGGAAACTTTCACAGTTTTTAATTATGAAGTTGGTTGTTGAGTTGATTATTTTGTCGTTATGAAATATTGAAAGATAAGAAAAAAATGTTTATGAAAAAAATCAAGTGGGCTTTGATCTTTGTCATTAAATTGGCTTTCAAAACTCCGGTATTTCTACTTTTATGACTAACCCTTACAATTTTCAAGCATACATTTTAACCTAGATCCTCCTGCTGAAGTTAGTAACAAACGAAACAATACCGAAAGCGACCTAAGACAAATTTCGAAAGCAATTAGCATTACAACATTACTTGTTAGCGTAACAACTCTGTCTCCATTCAACGCATGATCGATGCAATTCAAGTGAGATTTCTGAGCCAATGTTTGTCTTAGTACGACTTAATTTAGAACAAATAGAGTGATTGATGCAATAGCTAAATCAACGACAGTAGTTCTATCAAGGCTAAATTGTAAGAATGAAGCACAGTCCACAGTATTCTAACAAAGATAAAACATACGGACGATTGCAACTCGGATTTTCCTTTTCGTCACTTTGTAAGGGGACTGCAGAAGAGTTGTGATAGTTGTCCACCTGTCTACGGAGTGACACAACCACTGAAATTGTGGCTGGAAATAGAACTGGATTTAAAGAGTAAGGTTGAGGATTTTCACAAGCAATTAACAGGGTTCAAAACTGCTGTCACTGGATCTGCAAAAATTCCAACAATGAAATCAAGACCCTTACTGATTATCAAATTGATAGATAAAATGAAATGCTTTTGGATCGAGAAAGATAGAATCAGTAACTACACCGTTTCCTGTGACAGTGACTGGTGCCAACAGCAATGTGATAATTCCAGATGTCCAAGCAATTTTTTGGAACTTGTCTCCTAAGTGCCTAAGAGCTTATCGACTAAAACACCAGAGATATTTCTATGGTTCCTTTATGGCCTTCAATCTTTTCGAGTGCTAGAACCCTTTGAGATTACCTTAAAAAATTTTAAATCAAATGTTACTTGTGCGGCTAATCCCCTGAACCATCAAATATGTTGAGCAGTCACAAACCAGAACATATAAAAGTAGTGCTTGTAATAAAGTAGCTTCCTGAACAACCCATACTTCGACAAATAGACCACGTGTCCTTTTACAACAATTGTGTTAGTACAAGGCAACAGTTGGTACAAGGCAACAGTAAAAACAAAATGTAATTCCGTTAATATAAAGACCTTGAAGGACGGAAGACCACTTGCAAAACAAGATATTGACTAAATTTTGTTTATTTAGGTACGCTTTTGCAATTTAAAATATTGCTTTTTGTTCTATGTTTACTTACATCGCATAAAAGCTGTCTTTTGTTATAATCAAAACACATATCATCAATTTCTTGCGGTGTTGATTCGCATCAGTAGGAGGTGGCAAACACTGTAGACCTATTCATCCAGAGGTTTGTCTTTGAAAAGCTTCCGTAGAGAAGTTCAATAAAGTAAGTATGCGGTAAAAATCTACATAAACTACGTATATAATTGAACGATTTAAAATGGACGTTTTCATTTATAATCGCTTTATCAGATTCTGAGCGGTTGAACTCGCAGCGTTTTTAGTTATAAAAAAAACTCAAAGGTAAAAATACATCCTTATTATCCAACATTGCAATAAAAACAATAATTTTGATTTACGTAAGAATAGAAAGAGATTTGCAACATAATATATGATCTGTCAGAGTATCCGGAAAGCTAGTCTTTTTATCATCTTGAGGGCTTTATACCCTGACGCTCAATAAGACTTCATGTTGGTTTTTGTTTGCTTTCTGAAGAAAGTACCTTGAGCAAACTATTGGAATAAAACAATGGGCAGGAAGCCCACCTTCAAAATGAGAAATCCGACAAATTACAAAAAATGCTCCAGATCATTGCTACATGAATCAAACACGCCCAAACCAATACCCCAACCTTTAATCGATACACAAACACATAGAGAAATATATTTAAACGACCTTCCAGCTTCTACCGTTTTACTACTAATATATATTATCTATTCATTCGTGCTTCCCTTCTTTATTTAACTCTTCTTCTTCTTTCAAACTCAGTGCGGAGAGAAGGAAACGACCTCCATCTTCCCTGACGCACGCGCACAAATTTCCTTCTATTAATTACCAACCCGGCTCTTTTTGCTTTGCTAACACCGGGTTACTGAAACTTGATTTAAACTTGTCAACTAAACTGAGTATAAAATAATGCTATTGTTATTATTAGTATTCTTATTATTGTGTTCCTCTGGATTCGAACCTCAAAGGTTAGATTGATTTAAAGTCGTTATAAGGATTAGTTTTCCCTTTCAAAGCCAGGTATTCCTGATACTCGTCTGTCGATCTTCTTTATCATAGATACACTCCTGCACATCAATCTGTTTGTAAACGTGGCTACACAGTACTGGTTGATGCGTTGTTTTGAGGCAATGCTTATGGCGTTCCATCACAGGCAGATTAAAAGACATTGGCGTGTTATGATTGTCTTCAATAGTTGAGAGTGGCCGAGAGTTACTTTGCGTTTGTGTTTCTGAGCCAAAAATATTATTTTTCAACTGGAAAATAATGTACCGGAACGCTTTCCTATACTTTTGAAGGCGCCACGCATATAGAAATGGGTTCATGAGAGAATTCGCAAGTACTAAAGTATGGGACAGAAAATACACCCAAAGATATACTTTAAAGTCATGCAAATCAGTTAGTTCCAACACTCTATGAGCAATAGATGAAATGATGATGAAAGGCCATGAACAAATTTCGAAGGCAATGACCATTATAACAATTGTTTGCGTAACAGCTTTTTCTCGACTGAACGCATTTTTTATTACAACTACATTTTCTGAATCAACAGCATTTTTTATGTTCAAAGATTGAGTGTGCACTGAACGTATTACTGCCACGTTGAAAACAGCGAGAGTGATCGATGCAATGACCAAATGAACTGAAACAAGGACATCAAGAGGCAACTTGTAAGACTTGTAAGGCTGAAGCAATGTCCATATTATTGCACCTAACATAGAATGGCACCAGATGCAGACGATTGCAATTCGGATTTTCCTTTTTGTCACTCTGCAAGCGTACTGGAGAGGAGTTGCAACGGCAATCCGCCTGTCTACGGACAAAGCGACAAGGCTGTAAATTGAGACACCCACTAAAATTATAGCGAGAATGAACATTATTTTCGAGGAGTAAAGTTCGATGTTGTTGGATGCCGTATAAATGTGCCAAACTGCTGCCAGTGGATCTGTAATCAATCCCATCAAACAATCTGTAAGAGCCAGATTGAATATTAAGTTACTAGATGGCGAGCGTCTTATGTTCTTGAACGGATCAAGTAAGATGGAGGCAAGAACAAGGCCATTTCCTATGACAGTGATGGGCGACAGTAGCAGCGCGATAATGCCCGTTGTCCAAGCAATATCTTGGAACTCGTTTCCCAATTCTTTAAGCGCTTTATCGGCTACACTTCCAAGCGACATTCCTGAAAACTTTTTTTGCTAAGGCCTTCTTAAAATATTAAAAATTATTTGTGTACGCTAAATTGTCTTCGAACTTTAGAATAGTTTGTTTGTATTTGAAGCCTACAAAAGTTTATATATGAGCAATGAAATGAAACTGACCACGCAAATCCGAAACTAATAATGAAGATTGAAACAATCAAAAATACAAAGCAAATAGTTTGCTTTAAAATGCACAACAGTTGTTAAAACAAAGAGCGTTCAAAATAGGAATAAACATTTGCTTAGTTTAGTGCGATGCACGGTTTTTGAAATTTTTTGTTTGTGTTTTAGATGAAATTTCTTTGTTACAAAAAGCATATATCAAATTAATTGATTTTGTAGTTGATTTAATTAAAAGAGGAAAGAATGTTATATTGGTTCATCTGCGGTTTCTTTTCAAAGTCAAGTCCCAAAACATTTAATTATTTAAAGATAGCAATCCCTTTTGTAATATTTTTATTAGATTCTCAGATCCAAACTCACAGTGTTTCCTGTTTTGAAATTAGGTTACAGAGTTACTGATCGTGTTAGTTAATATCTACTCAATACAAAGCCATGATAGGTCTCCTGTGGCTGGAACTGAGGAAAAGTAATGTAACATAAAAGGAAGAATGTTGCGACCTCGTGGTCATCACTTCACACTTCCAATGATAAAGACAGAAAGATTCAATAAAAA
>JAOBYH010249965.1:0-16863 GCA_025403525.1 Umimayanthus kanabou | reverse complement strand
ATATTCACAAGTGTGCGAAGAGCACATTTGCCCCTTTTTTATACAAAATATGCAATTGCTATGAACATATCGCAATGTTTAAATTTAAAACCGAAGCAGTCGTTTGACTCAACTCTTATCGAAACAACATAGGAAAATAAACTGTTAAACTGTTTTACAGTTTGAAAAACTTAAAAAAGGAAACTCTGCAGCAATTTAAGGACGAAAGGTACTGGTGCTTGAGTAAGCGTGAAATTTCTAAAGTGAAGAATAAGATCACGTCTCAAACTACCAGTATATGTTGCAAACAAAATACTTGTAGCATGATGATAGCTAAGCTTACAAGCCAAAAAAAGGGATATTTTTTTAGTTTATTGCTTCGTTCCTGCTATCTAATAACACAGCTTTTCGTTATCCACTTGCAAAGGGTCGTTTGTCTGTCTTCGCGGAGTGTCCTTGTGATCGAGCGTTGAATCACAACTCCGGCTGTCTGTTCAAACGACGTGATATATCCATTAAGTGAGAGTTGCATATTATTTCTGTCACAATAGTAATGAACGAAAAGCGCTCTAACAGTCATATCTATATTTTCGATTCCAAGGATTGGACGAAGCCCTCAAGACAAAAAAACAGAAACAGAGAAAGTTTGCAGTAAATCTGTGATAAACAAACCTTTGTCTTCTTTTAACCTCTCGCGGTTGACGAAGAAAGTTGATTGTTTAGCATCCAACGCGGCCCGACCTCTCTTTTCCGACATCGACTGTCGGCCGATGCCATCGCGGTCAAACGGGTTTGTAACACCGTCGGCGTCCAGCGGACTCAGAGGCGCTGAATCGGTGTAGTCGGTGTCCGATGAAAATGGACTCTGGTCAAACCTTGAACTAGGAGTGGTCGGCGTGTTGGGCTGACTCTCTCTCCGTGACATCACTGACTCGTAGGAGGGGGGAGGGGGTGACGAGGGACCAGGTTGTGCGGGGGGAGGTGGCACTGCTAAGGGCGAGGGGCGAGCTTTCATCCGAAACTGCAAGATTACCGCAGCAAACATACAGGAAAATATCAAACACACAAAATACAAAACACACACAAGGAACATAATAAATAAGCAATATAATTTCTGCCAATGAACACGACATCCAACATTTTTCGCAATTTTTTTGACACAAATTTGGTAATCTCTCACAGTTATCACGAACCGCATTTCACAGACTAAAAACTCCTTCACACTGGCGTTGCAAGGCGACGCAAAAACGAGCACCTCATCCATGATTTTCTTTTTATGTACCTGATAATCACGAGTGTTTTTTTTTCTGGAAAGCACAGAGTAACGTAGAATAGAATAGAATAGAATAGAATAGAATATAGAATATAGAATATAGAATATAGAATATAGAATATAGAATATAGAATATAGAATAGAATAGATTAGATGTACGGACAAAGAAAGCCTTTGAACGGAAATTAATGGAGTTGAAACCAATTGTAGATTTGCACACATTTCGAGAATCCTATTGAAGCCAGTTGTAGAATTGCAGAAATTTTGGGAATCCTATTGACTAGATGCTGTTTTAGAGTTTATTTTGAGAAGCGATTTGTTTTCTTCTGTATAACTGATATTTGAATGGAAAGTTCTAATAAGGACACACAGACGTACAACATCACTGGACAATGGACACAGAAATGTGTTCTCCTGGAGAATACTAGTCACTCAAACAGAGATCGTTACAAATATAACAGCTATGAAACGCAATCAACTTCTACGATTTTTGTTAAACAGATCATTATATTATGCAAAAAGCTGACTTGTTATGATCAGTTTTATTCCAAGACATTAATGTCACTGTTACAGTTTAGATTCGTGATGACATACTTGTTGAATAAAAGTTGAAACAGCCGTTGTGCAGACCCACATATCTTATTGATACAAAACAAAATGATGTGTTCGGGTTTTATTCCAAGACGAACTGCTGTCACTTTTAAAAGATGCCACAGTTTAGATTCGCGATGTTATACTTGTTGAATAAAAGTTGAAACAGTCGTTGTGCAGACCCGCATATATTATTGCTTAAAACAAAATTATGTACCGGTACATTCTAAGGTTTACTTTATTTTTTCTATCTATTTTTCGGTCAATAATGCAGACAGTTATTGATATCACAGCAGCTGAGTCATTTGTGGTTATGCATCTTTATTAATGGGATTAAAACAATTAAGTTATTTACAGTTTAAAAGTGTACGTGAATTACGGTATTAGTTCAACAGTTTATCGACTGATCTATATGATGCTGCAACACTTTGCCTTTAATTTAGAATTAAGTAGTTATGTACAGTCGTGATGGGTCAGGCTTAAACCACGCAACAGATAATGACGCAACACCTAGTGATGAGCGTACCATCGAGAACGCCGTTTTGCAGCCGTTCTTACATAGCACAATTTTTATCTAAAGTATAACGTATATAGGTAATGAACAGTTAGATGCTTTTTTGTTATTTGACTGGTGCTGAAAAATTAAGACTGAGGTTGTATGCGATCTCTACATGATGTGTGATGTTATATACAAGAAAAACTTGGTTCTTTATACTTCTTATGTTAACTTTTTAGCTACATCATTCATCTCCTAAGCTATGAAGTGAAACTTTTTAAAAATTGTTTTCATCTAATCAAGATTGGGAGTAGCCAATTCGAAAGTAACCGAACGAAATTTCAACAGAACGCAATCGAATTTAATCAAAAGACTGATTTATCTTGAACCCTCGACTTGAAAAATCGCTTTGAATGACTTTCTCTCAAAAACTGAGGTTACAATTCGGAGGAAAATGTTAGCAAAGCAGTCAAATTTGTAGGGTTTCGATCAGCAAGACTGTGTTGCACAACTGGTACAAACTTTGCCCAGTAATTGCCGATACAGTTTCGGTATCCAAACTAAATCAAACACAATTCACGAAATAAGTTCGATTAGATTCGATTAGTCCGATTGGCTACGCCCGCGCGATAGGCGCGCACCAGCATATTATCCATGTAAATAACTGATATTATTATTGTTGTACTCCGTCTCAACATAGTTGATAAAGCGACTGGTTATGAAACTCGCCAGTTTCTTTGCTATTTGTTTTTGTTCTGTAATTCTTTTGTTCGTTGGCTTTGACCATGCACAAAACACAAAAGGTATTGAACGTAAAACAAAACAACGTGCACGGTCACGGTTTGTTCAACATAAAACAAGCAGCTTTGTTCGCTCCCATTGAAATTTATTGAGCTTCCCAACCAGTTAGTTTTATCAACCATGGTCTCGACATGCCGTTGTTACTAAAACTTTGTGTACAAAAAGGTAGACGAGAGAGGGTTATCAGCAGCAAGAAAAGCGGAAGATTGTCTTTCTAGAAATGGATGCAACACAAGAGAGATGAAAAAATGACGTACATTTGCGTGAATGACCAGATTGTCGCTAGAGCAGTGTTGCCTTTACCTTATCCTGGTCGGAGTGCGAGGCATCACCGTCTATCGACACAGTTCCGGCCGATATCTGCTGGGTAATTATATAATTCCCCCTCACGTCTAGCGCTGAATCCTTGCGCGGAGGAACCCGAGGGGGTCCTACACGGGAGACAACAGAATCGCTGGTGCTTCCAACAGGGGGTGTAGGATAGGCCACAGTACTCGCTGGATATGCAGCACGAGGCGTGCTCGTACTTGGCTCATCGTTAAGTCTCTCAATAATAGCTCGAGCACTCCTTGGGGTTGATGGCGATGTTTCTACTATGGGACTTTCTTTTGCCGATTGGCCGAGAGTTTCCCCCCGAGCAACCAGGGGGGAGATTACGCGACCCGGATGTGGTCGTCTGTTACCGTAGGGGGTTAGAATCGTGTTGGGGCTCATCGTTCTGTTCACGGCATGACAGTAAGACTCGTTTCGTTTGACCAAATGGCGAGATTTGATTGGTGAGAGGTTGAGTGGCTCTGTTGTAAAGTTATCCTCCTCCGAATCAGCATCTCCTTCTGAAAAGAAAACAAAATATACGTGTTCACTGCTCCATTATGTATGATCAGAATACTATGTGTGCAAAGAGACAAATAAAAATAAACTGTCAAGGAAGCATTCTTATTTTATGAGCATCGATTTAAACATAAGCATGCGAACAAAAAACTACTTCGGCATTCCAGTTAATTTTAGAAAGTACTGCTTAACTTGTATTATTTTGAAAAAGCTTTTGTACAATGTAACAAACACAAATTACACAGTCATAAGAAATAATAGCACAACAAAATAATGACAAACCAGCTTTATCTTAAATAATATATACGTGTGCGGTCATGCAGGGGAATGAAGACCTTTTAAAAGCATTTTAACGTTAAAAACGTTTAGAGAACACCCAGCCATTCAAGAAACATGACTAACCTGAAAAAAGTGTATACTTGTGTACAAACTGCAATACCGCTGCCCGACTAGCTACAAAAATTCAAAAGATCTCTCCGTTATAGTTGTTCATGCAATAAAAATATGAGAATACAAAAATCGACAGCATACCTTCCACAGTAACCGTCTGCACTCGGATGACGTTTTCCAATTTCTTACCGCCAGCGGACACTTCCCTTTCAGGTACTTTCGGTTTGGGTGCTTTTGAGGGGCCTGCTTCGATGGACCTCTCCTGATCAGGCGCATTAAGGTCCTCTAGGGACTTGCTGGCGTATAAAACCCCTGGCTCGGTGTCAAGGTCCTTCATTCGCGCAACCGTCACGTCGATGAAAGCTTGGCCAGGACGAGTGCCCTGCATGACTTCCCGTAGCGTCTCCATGGCGTCTGGGTTAGCTAGCCCCATTAGGGACGTGCCATTCACACTCAGGAGCTGGTCATCCGGCTTAAGCCGACCATCCTGCAAAGTTACCCTCATTTTGAATATTTTTTGTTATTTTATTTATTTATTATTTTAGGGGGGAGGAGGAACAATTAAATCTCACACTTTGGTAATATTACACTTGTGACCATGATATTTCAGAAATTAGATTGTCCTCAAAATCATAGCCAAATGAATAGTTAAGGCTACAAAAATATGTTGAGTAAGTGAACAAAAGTAGTACAGATATTTAGGCAGCTGCTTGCCGATTCTTCCTCTGGATTTTTCATCCATTTAAGTAAGACCTGCAATGACACATCAGCAATCACAACCGCATTATTTCTGGTGGACGGCCATAACTTAACAAGTATCTGATGCAAGACTGTGATTTCTGTATTTAGTGTTTCAATTTTAGTTTGCTTTTGTGATCCAACGTGTGTTATTAGAGTCCTAGATGGTTATACTTATAAACTTCATTTTAGCTGTATTATACATGTAGCAACTGTGCTCTTTTAGTGAATTGCTCCGAGCTTAGATATTTTACTTGTGTAAATGTTCTATAATTTAGAGGAGTCGAATATTCAAAGCCCGATTAGTGCTAATCCTGGGTTAACTCCATATGTTGTGCTAAGAGTTAACCCAGGATTAGTTCTAATCGGGCTTTGAACAGCCGGGCGTTGCAGAATATAGTTTTAGCGTCACGATTGGTTTTCGACTGCACAATTCAAATTTGCATCATGTAAAACCGAATTGTAGAGAAGAAAGACAACATATGGTACACACAGTGTGTGTCTGATAACTTTTGGGTTTAACAAAAGGATTTGCAAGTCGATGTTACCTTTTGGGCTGCTCCACCACTGATGACGGATTTCACGAATATGCCCTTATCCTGAGGGCTGTCGCGGCCCTCGTCCTCTTGGGCCTTGGACTTGCCTTTGACGCTGACACCCAAACCGGCGGCTCCACTCACATTGAGAGGAATCTTTAACTTCAGAACCTCGTTACCCTCTTTTCGTAGCTGGGCCGTGCTTTCCTCATTCACCTACAAGTACAATCAACTCTTTGTTAAGGTCACAGTACACTGTAAAATCAATGGGTTCCAAATACAGCATCAGTCATTTCTTTAATAGCCTACAGTTGCAATCACAATCACACTCCACTAATTATTGGCGCACCCTCTCTCAATCGCAATCATCACGACAAACACACCAAACAGACGTGAAAGTCTTAGATTTTATAATTTAAAAAGTACAGAGAGACTCAAGATACTGTCACCAATTTCTAACACAAGGGACCGGCCATTAGTTATGGCCAAGGTTTGAGCTGAAGATAAATCGGTTGGGTAGCAAACATTTTCGGCCATTTTTAAAGGCATGTGAGTTTTTTTGACAGTTGTTTGTACTGAGAAAAGCATCAAAACCAGGTTGGGTAAAAGATTTTTGAGATGGAAAAAATATTAAATTCTCTTCAGCCCCAACCCCGGCCACTGATAAATAATGACTGGTCCCTAAAAGCAAGGGAAAAAACAGCTAAAATTAAATGATCGGTTGGTTAATAAGTCCTTCAAGTTATTCGTGAGTAAGGTCTGATCACACCGCTCACTCAGCACAGGACAACAAGAGACACTGAATAACCCATGAAGTCCTGAGACACCCACCTCAATAGCTGGCTTGCCACCTTCCAAGACCGTCTCTTCTCTCTGAACTAGTAACTTGACCAAGCCCCTTGTGCTCCTCAACACGTTCACTGCTTCGCCCTGTGACTTCCCGGTCAGTTTAACGTCATTCACCTGCACAGTTTATAACACAGAAGAGACTTGCAATTGCTACTGCTAAATTATTAACCTCGAACGTTCGGTCTTTACGGGAATATCAAACTTCAGCTTTGGCGCATTGACCTCGTTTGCTTCGGACTTGTAACCGTTCCAAAAAAATAAGTAATAATAGTTAAGATATTGTTCTCTCTACACAAAAAGTTATTTAAAAGCAAAGAAATCTGTACCTCGATCAGCTGATCTCCACTTTTTAACCTTCCATCAGAAATTGCCGCCCCCTTGGCCAAAATGCTCTTGATAAATATTGGAGCATGTCCCCCGGCAGGATTGTCCCTGGTTGTAATGCTGAAGCCAAGACCATCTGAGCCTAAAAGAGCACCAGTTCAAACTAAGTTAAAAGTGATATCAATAACGAAATTTCTTAATAAATAGCATCAATAATTTGAATCTACCACACCAACCTTTCTGCAGCTCCAGAAGGTATCTCTTGTTGACCTTCTTCATTGTCAGACCAGGCAGGACTGAGGGAACACCTGTGTTATCATTAAATATACCATGTACAAATGAGATAGGCCAACTGTAACATCGATGGAAGTACTAACAAAGCCATGGTGAATGTAAATGATCAATGAATAAAAATGGACACATTCCTTGTAAAATTTAGGAAAAGTGACCAAATTTTGGAATTCCAAAAGCTTTAGCCTTTAACAGTTCTTTTGTCACTACCATATACTGTTACAGGTATTGTATCAATATATGGTACCTACAGGTACATACTTTCTGTCCCCCAGTCTGAGTGATGTTTAAAGTAAGAAAAATTAAAGCACAGTTTCCCTTCCAGTAAAACACAAACTGCACATTACATACCCCTTTGGACAGGACGTGGCTGCTTTGATCGTAATACCACTGGTTCATTCATCACTTGGATTACCCTATTCGGACCATTCACCTGTGGAACTGGTACCTCACCATTCTGTTGTACAGTGCCACCAAGACCATTCACTGGTGCACCATCAGTCTCACCATTCAAATGCACAGTTCCATTGTCCTCACTGTTTGTATGGGTTAGCTGTCTCTGGCTTTCCTCACGAGTGTCTTGTTTATCAGGTGCAGGAACAAATGTGTGCGTCCTGGAAATCGCTAACTGTATGACTGGTGCACCCACCTTTGAGTGGAATATCTCCTCTGCCCTGATAGAATAATTAAATAGAAGCCATAAAATTAATACATTAAATCGAGAGGACTAGAAGGAACAAGAACCAAAACAAGCAAAGATTTATGAGGGGGTACTCTACATGTAATACAGTATAGTGACTGTGGGGATAACAATGAAGCCATTTACAAAGTTTTCAAAACCCCAAGATACCTTTGGTTGGAATAAAACCCACACTACTCCACTAAAATATAAAAAACTTGGAACAAAATTTACAAAGTAAGTGTTCGAGCTTTCGGAAATTGAAAAATTGAATAGTTTTACATAGACCCCAACTTTTTGGACTCCAAATGCTAGTCATGGTTATAATGCTAATTAAGCGAGCACTGAGAACGCGAGTTTTCTACAGGGTCTGAGGGCGTGCCTCCCCAGAAAACTTTTTTGGCTATTCTTATGGTTTACAAGTCTTGTGGAATTGATTGATTAAAGATCGGCCAGTCGCTGGTGAGTTGAGGTCTATGTGAATACTTTGTATATACTATGGTCAGAAACAATATATTTCACTTTTAAAAAAACAAACTTTGAATTAGATCAAATTGATGTACAGTAAAAACCCGCATAAAAGAACAAGTGGATTAAGAACACTCAGGCTGAAATTTGGTCAACAAAGTACCACATACATAAGAACAAAGTCAGCCTGACAAATGAAAAAATGTTCTTATATATACAAAATGGTGTGCTAGTTAGACTAAAACATCCTTCAAGGGACTGCTACCCCTCCCCCAATGTAATAGGAAGGCAGTGTGGCCGAGCGGTTTAAAGCACTGACTCGTAACCCAGAGGTTCCGAGTTCGAGTCCTCTGCCCACAGGTCACACTGGTGTAAATAGCCTTCTGGCCAGCCTTCCTGCCAGTTGGGGTTTTTAACCCTTATAATTTAATGTGTGTAAAATGACACTGAAAAGCCCCTTACGGGGAGCTGTCATTAGAAAGTATTTTTTATTTTTTTTAATATCAGATTATTAAATTATCATTACTGCCTTAATTTATTCAGTTAAAGCTAGTATCATCAAGTCATTCAATGAAACATTATGATTGCACATTAATTTCAACTGTTGGTAGTCTATGCAGTATACAATTTCCAGAAACAATTTTAAGAACACCCAAGAACATCTTCAGGCTGATTTTGCAGAAAGCTCCCAATGTATAAGAACAAAATCAGCCTGAACTGAAAAAAGGTGTGTTCTTTTATGCGGGTTTTTACTGTACTGTACTACCTAAAACACACTTGATAAAAAATAATCTTCAGCCCATAAGGATGCCAGATTTGCAATTTCAAACCAAAAAGATTGTTGTTTGCACCTCTTTCTCATTCTTACAATGGAGTACCCCCTAAAGCTTGCTGTAGACTTATAAAACAAAGAGTTTCACTGATTAATTAGCTAGAAGATGGCTGATATTTACCTGTCATTAGGGACCTCCATGATATTCTGCCCATTAATCATGCCAATTCTGTCAGCAATCTCGAGCCTGCCATCCCGAGCAGCACAACCATCAGGTGAAATGTCTTGCACAATCAAACCCAGTTCTCTGCAGTTGATAAATTAATAAAACAAAACATACATGGACTTAATTGAACCACCAGAAACTCATGTATCATTAAATATTAAATTGCTGCAGATATACTGTCTCAGCGACGACCAAAATGTTTCAGTGACAATGCATGACACTGTGAAAATTTATAGTTTGTTGTCAAAATACAGTCCACTATCTTTAGGTTGAGATTTGCTGATGGGTATGCCATACCGTAAAACCTCAAAAACAAGCCCAGTGGGCTTCATCTCGAAAAGAAGCCCATTTCAAAAAGCAGCCCCCCTCAAGATTGAGTTTGCAAAAGTAATCTCGAAAAGAAGCCCACCTTGAAAAGAAGCCCACGGGCTTCTTTTCAAGACAGTACATAATGAGGTTCATGTGTTTCTTGAGTATTATTTGACATTTAAGAATACTTCATGGTTGAAAAATGTGTGTACATGTAAGTCTTGCTCATTGTTTTACAGTCATCAATTTCAAAATTTGCAGCATTCATCTAGAAAGAAGCCCACCTCTTTAGTTTGCAAAAATAATCTTGAAAAGAAGCCCATCTTGAAAAGAAGCCCATCCAAGGGCCTTAAAAAGAAAAGAAGCCCACAGGGTTCTTCTCGAGGTTTTACGGTATCCTACTCTAAATATTAGATTTTCCTATACTTTATACAATTCTTTTTGAGTGCTTCTTTGTATGCTACATTAGGGCATTAACTACCCTTGAGGTGTTTTCATTACTCGAAATTAAACATTGCATTTGGAGCCCTGTCATCAACTAAACACGACAGATTAATTAACAGAATTCCTGTCTGAATACATTGATTTTATAAATTATAATTAATCCCATTTATTATAAGGTACATTTTGAAGTTTAGGAAGTGATTTACATGTACCAAATACATCATTAAGGAAGAAGAGATAATCCTACTTAAGTTCAGTAGACTGGACAAAACCCCAAATAATGAATGTCGTTTTAGAGATTCCAAACTTCCGGATTTTATCAGGAGTTACCTGATTATTAATACAATCTCCCTGACTCCTTATCTTTACCAAAATCTCCTGATTTTTCATACAATTATTTGAGTTCTAATCGCTGGAAAATATTTAAAAAGCTATTGCTTTTGAGCTATAAATATGGTTAATAAATAGCTCACTCCAGTATGCAAGCAAGTGATTATAATAAAATACTGTAATTCATACCAGTAAAAATTTGATATCTGAAACCTTCAAATTGCACTCAAAAGTGGTCTCAAAATGCAAAAAATGCCATCACGAAGACAAATTGAAATTAGCAAAAGTTTGTTGGGATGGGTCTGGGGGGAGGATATCCTGGGAAAAATCTCCCTATTTTTAAGTTCAAGGAGTTGAAAGGAGTTTTATGGAGAAAAAAGTTCATTTACGACTGACTCTTACCTGCCATCTGCTGTGCGGTATCCACCCACACTGAGCCCCAGGTCCTCTGCAGGCAGTGGCCGCAGCTCGATGACAGACATTTCTGGTTCACTCTCACTACAAGCAAACCAAGTAGACAAGAGGCTATATAAATATCTTTACTCGGACCTCTTAATTGTTTAAAATAGACTGAAACAGTGTATATATAATTCGATCTCACTTGGTCACTACAATTCGTACATTATTTGGTAAAGCTTACGGTACATGCTGGTAAAATGGCCAGCAATTATTTGATAGATTGTTTAAATGATGTTGCATGCTTTAACATTTCTTATTTCTGTTGATATATGTCGATTTTGAAATTAAAGTTATTTACTTCAAGAAGAGAAAAAATAAAAAAATACTTGGAAAGGCCCCTGTAAGTCTGATGGCCTAACCACTAAGCTACTGAGACACCCATGCAAATTGATCTTGTATAATGCATGTGCTGGACAATTGCAACATGAATTGAGTCTGACCCGGATTTGACCCCACAGATAATTTTTTTTACTGTTCAGAGACCACTGGTACTTTCTCTGTCCATGGAAGTCTAAGCGGTAAATTCCTGAAAGCGAAGCACTGGCTCTTTTTAAGACTTTCCAAAATATTTTTCTTCACAAATAATCAAATTCTTTTAGGTTTTCAATCAACCTTAACCATCAACAGGTATTTTGTAAGTCCGATGGCCTAACCACTATGCTACCAAGACACCCTCGCAAACTTATATATCACGCTACTAGAAGTCACTTATCTGGACAAACGCAACACGAAAAAAACAATAAATAAACCAGAAAGCACTGGATCTTTTTAAAACTTTCAAAATACTTTTCTTCTCAAATTAATATTCAAAACCTTTTAGGTTTTCAAAGCAACCTAAACCATCGACAGGTTTTTCATGAATATCAGTCATTCACTCATACAGGTACCATTGCGTTCGCTATCTAACTGATCTTGTGTAATGCATTCACTAGACAATTGTGACACGAAAAAAAATATATATATATATTATATAAATACAAATGATAGCTTATAATAATGGACTAACAAACTTCTTTGGAAAAAATGTTGATGTCTCGAGCGGGAATCAAACCCACGACCCTTCGGTTACATGTCCGACTGCGATACCACTACACCATCGAGACAACCCCACTGGCAACGGAGCCTCTCTCTGGTTTTGTGGTATACTAGCCAAGGGCGTTCCCATTACGCTCACATTTAACTAATAAGCTTATATGGCTTAATCATGGATCCAATTAAGGATGCAAGCTAACAGACAAATACATGAAGATATAGGAATGGTGGTCTGTTATTTAACTAACGTGATACGCTAATATAAGCCTCAAAGAAGCAGACCGGATCCAGTGAAGGATATATATTATAAGCTAATAAACACATAAATACAAAGGATAGCTTATAATAACGGACTAACAAACGTCTTTGGAAAAAATGTAGATGTCTCGAGCAGGAATCCAATTCTTTTTAATTCTTCAATTCTTTTTAAGAATTTTATATCATCATTAGATAAATATACTGTTAGTAGTAAGAATTTAGAAAAATATACCACTAGGGTCCAAGAGACACCAAGGCTGCAGAAAAGCTCCAGGTAGTCACATAGATGCTATCTGAAAAATTATGAAAACTATGTCCTTTTTAGATCCATTCTTGCACACTTTTGAGGGGAAAATATGGTCACAAAAACATAACACTGATTTAGATTATACATACATTTACCAGAAGTTGAGACACTTGTTTTATTTTTAGAACAAATTCTCAAACAGATACAGTAGTCCAGTTGACTGGTAAGCATGATGTGTTTGATCATATATATAATATTTCCATCTGTGTTTTCCTGCTTCTAAAAGCTGGGCAATCCACTCACCTACTACTTAATGAGCTCAGAGAATGTGTGTCCTCCTCGTGCTTTCCATTCACTTTGTCTTCATGAACATTACTTTGATCAGCTGCATGAGAAGTAAGAATTCTGTTCTGGGGAAAATTGCTTTCCTCCACAGAAGGTGAAGTTGCTTGTCCTGCAGGCTCTTGCCTGTTTTCTTGCTGCTGAAAACAGAAGAAATTCAAAATTAAAGTCATGCCATACTTGGAGTCATCAGCTATAACCACATATAACTGCATATACATACAGTATTTATAGAACATATACCAGATGTATACAATCATGTCATGGCATTCAATCATACATGTAGAGTCAGGAATTCAGTTATTTAATAACAAGTGCAAAGAATTCATGTAAATTTACCAAACACTCGTAAAATCCCCAAAGGAAACCAGGACCAAAATATAAACTTGACTTCCAATTGTTCTTGTCGCATTTATCTGATAAAAGCTGTACAGCAGCCAAGAATTTAGAATTTATTGAAGCAGTGCAATATTTTCAAATTGTTTACTCTTGACTAAAACATTTTAACAAATCAGTTTAAACCTAAATTTTATTGAATATGACTAGCACTCTCCCAAGCAACTACTTTCATGTATGCTGGCATTATTTTCTGTTACAAATACATTACTATTATGTACATACTAGTTATATCATACCTTTCTAAAATAATTGATACTTTTAAGGGGGGTGGTGGATTATATAATTATCAAGTTAAGGTATTTTTCAGGAGTGGGTTTTTTTTCAAATTCTAAAAACAAGCAAACCAAACAAATCCAACTACAAAAATTCTGTACTGGTCTGCATTTATGGCATTTTTAAAGGACGCCAGTTAGATGTAGTAAAAATATATTAATTGCATTGTCTCAACACAAATTTAAATCAGTATATCATGAACATTTCAAACAAATATCAGTAAGAGGCATTTACTTTATCCAGGAGAGACATCTATCCAAAATTTACAAAGTAAAGGCCAGAGTGAATATTGGGGTAGAGGACAGGTATTTCTTTGAACGAGTGTTTATTGATATTGGACAAAACATGGTACTCTACATAAAATTAATGAATATTTGAAAGATTGCCCATCTTGTCGACAATGACAGTGACAATGTAGCAAATTTTCAAAGAAAACCCTCTAACCTGCTAGTCAAAAGAATCTGCAACAACAACTCAATAAATGCCAACTTGCACTGGTTGGAAGAATAATTATATATAATTTATATGATATATATAATTATATGGTATTGGCCTTTGTAACACTATAATTATATAATATTACAAGTTTCTTCCAACTAGATAGAAAATATATAGATTGGTACATGTACTCGTGGCAATTTAGTTTACTTTCAAGCTGAATTGGTCCATTGGGATGGAGGGTTTGGTGATAAAACAAAGTCATTCAAGATTGTGTTAACAAGGTTGATTTGATCACAATATTACCTAACAATAAAATTGATTCAATGCCAAAAACTTTTGGACAATATTCTACGACAATTTTAGTGATTTTCTTTCTCACCCAAAACTTAAAAGAAAATTGAACAAAAGTTGTCATCTTGCATTTTACTCACTTTACTCAGACACTTAGTCATCAATGATACATTAATAAGACTCGACACAACTTGTCAGCAAACCAAGGGTAAGCTCTGGTCAATATAGAAACCTAGAGGCTCTTCAACTTGAAGGCACAATTCATGTCAGTTGGCTTGTAATAATTCACAGAGGATTCTGGTACTGACCTTAGTTTGTAATATTATCAAGTTCCATAAAAACTTATTGATTACAATACATTAAATATTATAACTTAATATAAATAATAATATTAACTGCATCCATGCATGCAGCTTTCCATAATAAAGTTGCCTAAATTAAAATAATTTTCTCTATTTCATAATTCTGTTATTATAATCAAAAATGAATAATTACGGTATGTATTTTTTCTTATTGTTTTTTTCTTCTCAACTGAGAAAACTCTTAGTTGAAAATATGTATACTGACACAGCATAAGCAAGTAGAAATTATATAGTTCAGAATCCTTTTTGCACTTTAATAGCCAAAGTTTACAATTATTAAATATAAACTCTATCAAGACTAGTTTAGAAACATGTACTGGTGATGCCATGTCAGACGAACAGGGAAATGGAGATGGAAGAACATTAGCCCTCATAAATATATTGTATGTACAGTGTAACACTTATTACTACTGTATGGTATTTGGACTCTTGTTCTTTTGCTTTCATTTCTACTTCCATGTAAAATTCTTTTGTTAAAATTATAATATTCTTAAAAATAACTTGAAGTTACCTGAAAGAGTCTTTCCTCCTGTTTTTCAGCCCATCTATCCATAATGGGATTGTCAGCAAACATTGACTTTCTCGTACTGTTTCGTCCTAATGTGAACAGTCCATCATCAGAATGATAATCATATTCTGACCTCGTTGAATGTGTCGTTATATCATTATCAACCTTTTCAGGTAAATGTTCAACCTTCTCAGGCACTTGCTTTATTGGTTCTGGAACATAGTTAACCGAAGTCTTTATTGGTGTTCCAATAGCAGCAAAAACTGTCTCTGAAGGCCTGGACTGCACACGCAAAACTTGAGGTGGATCAGTTCTAACACTGTTTGTTGATCTTGGGGAACTCAAATTAGTCCCAATGGGATCATTCCTGTCTTCATGTGATATACCAGAATCCTCAGACAGTCTGGTTTCTAGAGATGAAATTCTAAGAGGTGACAACTGGCCAGGGCGTCGGTTTGGTTTTGGCGGCACTGGTGGAGGGGTTCCTCGTTTGCTTACTGGTGATAGTATTTTTTGATTAAGTTCTTTATAGCTGTCTCTGATGGGTGAGAATATTCTTGGACTTAGTTCATCTGAAGCACAAGAATCATCTCCTTGAAAAACATCTGGGCTTGCTGTCCCTGTTGATGATGCACTTGTGCCATCACCTCCATTGTGTGATCGCCGTTTACTTATTAAATGGTCTTCATCAAAGACGGCAATAAGCTGTGGGTAAAGCATTGCAGATTGAATTAAAGACAAATAAAATCTCTGTAAGAATTTCAAACACAGTTATAATTCTAGTAAATTATTTCCCTCTTGTACTAACCCATCATAATAAAGGCCGTGTGATCTGAAATGACCTGCAATTATTAGTGCTAGACAGCATATCAACTTTGAAGAAAGCAAAATGTTATTTCAGATGGTTATCTAGATTATATTCGTGAGTGGCACAGTGGCTAGTGGTCGAGTGGTTACATGTCCGACTCGTAACCCAAAGGTCATGAGTTCGAACCCCAGCCTGACCACTACGCTATGTGTCCATGAGCAAGGCACTTTACTTGACTTGCTCCAGTTGACTCAGCTGTATAAATGAGTACCAGCTTCTGCTGGGGGCTAACCTGCGATGGATTAGTGTCCTGTCCAGGGGGAGTCATAGACTCAAGCGCCGGCTTTATGAGCCACTTGGCTCGGGAAAGGATTTAGCTAGATTATATTTGATTCCCATGTATCCATGAACTCAACTTGAAAAACTTTGCATAATATAAAAAGGTTCTGTCAGTGTTCTCACGAAAGGTCAAGAACGGTGCAACAAAAAGAACAGCTTCTTTTCTCCACCACGTGACCCTTACCCCCTAGAAACTAGACCCAGGCTCCCTCTGATGAGTGAGAAAACCATTTTCCGCTTCATTCGTTCCTCAGCCAGTGGAAAATCATACTTCTTTTAACATGTGTGATTACCGTACCACAGACTGATATCAGACTTCATGATTCCCTCACTTTGTATGTACATTGTACATGAACACACTTATATTTTCATTTTATAGTTCTGCCAGAAATCATTGAAAACCTCTTGAAAGTAGCATCTGTTCTCATACAGTATTGAACAGTTTTCATTGCTAGCATACAATGTCAGCAAAATAACCTATAACTCTTGACATTTGTACAATGGCACATATTAAATGATCAAAATTAAATGACTGTCTTTTCTGGGACAGGACTTTTGCTGGTTTTCAAATTTCATGGACTTCTCCAGACTCCATGCAACTACTCTGTTTAGTTATTGACCAGTACATGTATGGTACAAGCAACAAACTTGAATTTTCAGCTTTGAAATTCTGCAACAATAATAATAATAATAATAATAATAATAATAATAATGTCTTTATTCAAAACTTTGCAAAAAACATGCTAGTTTATAAAATTACAATAAGCTTAAATCACT